>VZRN01004840.1:401608-412566 GCA_013397935.1 Dasyornis broadbenti
CCCCCCCCCCCCCATATTTTAACAGGTCGTCAGAGATTGTGTAATAACTTAATGTTTTATCACTACTTTCAGATGGTGAACAAACAGCAGGTTTTCTTCTAAATGCACCTTGCCCATAACATCGACTGCTCGCAGCTTTTGAAGGGTTGAAGATCACTGTGAGCAGGGCTTTGCCAAGGATTAGAACACATTAATGGAAAATAACCATTACCACATCTAAAATGTACCTCTGCGTCCCACTAATGTGTCATAATTTAACGCAATTAAGTTGTGCAAGCTGAAAATGCTCGATTTCCTGATAAACATCCATTTTAGGAGGTGGCTCGGCAGCTAAAAATGGGGCGCTGGGGCAGCGCTGGCAGCTGAACGCGCCCAAAACCCACAAGATGGAACCTGGAAATAAGTTTTGAACTCGAGCCCTCGTTGCCTTCCATGCTGGGATGAGAAGGGTTGCAGAAATTCTTTTCCTCAAGCTTTTCCACAGCGTGGGGGAATTCGGATGACTTTGGATAAGACCTGAGCAAGCGGGTCAGTTTCACTTGCTTTATGCTTTAAGTAGGTACTGCTAAAAATTATTTTTGAAGTCAGAAGTGTAATAACATGAACCAGAACAACTGTATATAAATAAAACATTATTTTCCTGGGGTTTTATAATGACAATAACAGTTTTTCTCAATGAATGTTAAGGCTGCTGTGAAGTATATCACCCACATCGACCTGGACACTCTGACAGTTTTATTGCAGCATGAAGAGTTTAGCAATCCACAATTTGGTTCTGTCAGGAAAGCACTTTGTGGGTTGGAAGGGTTTGTTGGCTGCTCCTCCTTTTCTGGGCTTGTTGCACCTGACTGGCACAAGAAAGAGCAGTGGCTACACTGCCCACGATTTAAACCATTCCAAAAAGCAGTATCCCTTGGGTTTTTTCTCATGGCATATAAATCAAGAAATATGACTTTTGTATTTTCCCCTGTGTCTATGAAAATTGATATGATTTTTTTTTCTGTGTTATCAAAAGGCTGCTTGATCGTTTTGTACTTCCTCTCTGAGAAATCCAATCAAAAGGTAGTTGAGTTTTATTTGAATCTTTGTTGTTGTTGCTATCAATATAATCTAGTTCCTAGACTGAGGCCTGTTTCTTGTTTGGGAGGTTTCTTTTGATCATTTGTTTGTTCGTTTTTCAGCATTAATAATGTCTCCTCTAAAAAAAAAAAGAAAAAAAAAAAAAGATTGCAGTCTGGCAGCGTATTACTAAGAGTGACATCTGGCTGAAATCAGCAAGATTTAACCATAAAATATTAATTCCTCTGCTACTGAGGGAAAGAAGTGTATTTTTTTCAGCAGAGGAAGTAATCAATAATTTTGAAGAAGAAACTTCTCATGAAGTTTGTATCTGTTTCACATGCGGTAGAAGCAAAGTTCATATAGTTTGTAATAGCTGTCCCATGAGAAACAGTAGCAAATGTCTATCTGAAGAGGAAAAAATAAAAACTAATCACTGCTATTATGATGTTTATCCATTCTGCCAGAGACATTGTCTTCTCATGTTATGGCCTTAGTGATGCATTAAGGTGACCTTTAGGACATTAAGGGATGTAGTTTTCTACAAGAGAAACAATAATAAAAAAAAATATTAAATAACCACACTTGTTTTGCCACTGCATTGAATAGTTTTCTGTGAAGTGTCACCTCCAGACATCAATGTAGCCTAAAATATGTAGGGATGATCACTTAATGATTTCCCTACAGGTAGTGTAGGGAAAAACTTCTGTATTCCCATTTTTTGCATCTCTGAGGGAAATGGTGAAACACAGAACACAATCACTGGGCTGTGGCTAAAGTGCTTGCCTAACTGGCAGTTAAGGAAATAAGACACTCTTATGAAGTTTCCTGTAAGTGAGCTGTGCGTGAAATAACCTAGTTCAGGAATATTCCATGCAGTTCATTGAATATATTGGGGTTTTCTCCTGTCTTCCTTCCACCTGTTAAAGGAAGGTGCCTCAGTTGCCGTGAGTGCAAGATGAACAGAAGCATGCATCATTCTGTGTGGAAAATTATCTGGGTAGTTTTGCTAAACAACTGCCTGGAAAAGCCGCATAATTGTTTATAGATAGATATGGATATGAATACAGGTATAGATTAGAGATACAGATATAGATATAGATATAGATATAGATATATAGATAGATACAGATAGATATAGATTCTCTTTGCTCAGTGATAAAAAAAGTTAAATTTAGCATAACATCACTATCCAGATGCCAGCAGGCAGAGCACACCTGATGTATTTCAAAACAAGCAAGTTTTGCAAATTACTCTTACAGATGCACTTCTCGGAAAGCTATAAAAAAGATAAATATTTCCTGCCCAATAACAGTGTTGTATCTTATTTTAGCTTTATTGGGAGTTTCAAAAGTTAGTGAGGCTTTTCTTAGAAATCATGAATCATATACAATATGAATTATTTCTAAGCACTATATTTGCACAGGGAAGCAGCCTCTCAGGGCTTCAAGTACGTCTGGGAATGGAGATCATTTCTCAGAAGAGGTGCTGGGTATGACCAAACCTGAGGAGTTACTAAATCTCCGAACTGCAGCACTTAGGAATTCCAGAAGTTTGCTTCAAGTCCATCCACTATTTTCCTTATGTAATTAAAGGCATTACGACAAGATAGCAAGTTTTTTGTTTAGAGTTTTATAGCAGTACATTTAATTTGTGAAATTGTTCATCGTCTTTTGAAAAACAAATTTAATATGCCACCTCTATCCTTCAGGTTGGAAACCTTTTAAGCTCCAGGTGAGTGAGCAGCTTGGCCAGGCTTCAGTGCAGATTGGAAGGGGATAACAAGTAAATGTGCAGCCCAACCCTGGCTGGTTTATGTATGGTTTAGCCCTAAAATGAGCCTAGGGAAGGTTACCTGTTTGTTTAATTTGTATTTGGTGCTTTCGAGACTTATTTTCCACACTTGTTTTCCACACTGGTTAAAATTTTACATCAATTAAATTTATTTTGGAACGTGCCCATTTAATCAAACTGAAGATTAAAACTTTGAGGTACTGACTGCAGATTGTGTGTTTGCTTTTGTTGATTTTTTTTTTCCCCTTGTAACGTCTAGTTTGTGCTAAACTATTTGATTTAGAAACTCAGAAATACTCCTTTTAATAGTTTAAAAGCAGGGTTCTCCTTTTGAGTCTTGTTTGGGGTTTTTTTTGTGCTCTTGATGCCATGAAGGATATTTAAATTTCAGGATTAGCTTTAAAGTGCATTTGAGTGCCTAAAAGGTTTTACATTTGATGTCTTTACTATTATTATTTTTTAATGAGCCTTCAAGAGCAAATGAGCATCTGAGGGACAATAATCTGATCTTAATTCCTGAGCTGCTTTTCCTAGCCATCCATCCCGCTGGAGCTCAGGGTTTGTTTTGCATCCCTCCCTTACCTCTCTCCAGAAACTCCAGGGATGCCAGGCAGGATGTTGTCTGTAGCTCAGAGGGATGCTTTGATGCCCATCTTCTGGAGCAAAGGCTCCGTGAGGAAAAGGATCTGCCTGTGAGCAAGGTGCAGATCCAGCTGGAAACTTAGGGTATCAGAAAGCACCCCTGCCTCCTGCTCATGGGGAATTTCCAGATATTTTTTATATATACACATATTTATATCTAAAGCAGGAATTCTGATAAAGCTGTGTGTCACTCATGCCTGTGACATTTTATGCTATTCAAGCACTGCCAAATGCTGCCTTAAAACATTTGAAGAGCCGAAAGGGGAATTTGACAAAAACACAACAGGGACTTGTCTTGGGTGTGACTGAGCTAAAGCTCACAGCCCTCCCAGAGCTGTTCTTTGCATTCGCAGCTGGAGGGCGCTGAGAACAGAGCAGTGTTTTGGCTGCTGCTGAGCAGCGCTGTCCCTCTGACATTCCTTCCCCCATCAAAGGCATGGGAGTGGGCAAGATCCTGGGAGGGGACACAACCAGGCCCGCTGACCCAAATCAACCCAAGGGATATCCCAGACCGTGTGACATCAGCTCAGATAGGTAAGCTGAGGGAGAGAGGAGGAAGGGGGGGCATTGGTGACTTTTCAGTGTTTGCCTTCTGGAGCAACTGTCACGCGTGCTGAAGCCCTGCTGCCCGGGAAGTGCCCGAACATCGCTGCTAATGGGAAGTAGAGTTTGACCCTTTTTTTCCCTTTAGCTTTTGAGCGTGCAAATCTCTGCCTATTCCTTTTCTTTTACTGTACTAAAACTGCTTTATCTCACCCTGCTGGCTGTTGTCCATCTTACTCTCTCCCCTGTCCCACAGGGAAAGGGAGTGATAGAGCGGCTGAGTGGGCACCGGCACCCAGCCAGGCTCAACCTGCTACTGTCGTTTTGGCGCCCGAGCAGGGACGAGATAAGGGCAGTTTTAAATGTATCTACACGTGGCGTGTCACACAAAAAGTACGGTCCCCAGACAGTGATAAGGCCAAAAACATTTTTTGGAAAAGCATACGGTTTTTAGAATATTTTTGCCATCAGGTTAAAACAACACCCCTCGAAACAGCCAATAGAGTAAATGATTACAGCATGGGACTATTTCTTTCAGAACAAGCATTATTGTTATAGCTTTTGCAAACTCCTGCAGTTCTATCTGTTACTTTTTAGAAACTTTGTCGTCTTCTCCATAGCTCAGCGGAATAAGCTTCCTTTATTTAACCAAGCAGTTTTTGATCTCCTTTCCCAAGTCCTCCTTTGTTTTTGTGACCTACATCTCCCCCTTTTTTTATTGATTAAGCGTTGCAAAGCCGTTACAGTGTATGTATGCACTGACATTATTTGCTTTACGTTCTGATTGATAAGCCATTGTGTGCAAGAAAAGATACATGGCAAGCACAGCATGATCATCAAAAGCACTGTAAGTCCAGTTATTGCTATGGCAACCCCATGTTTAACCCAAGGTCCAAAATTGAAACTTCCCAGCCAAGAAAACGAGCTGAAAGGATCCCATCTCTGGTTTTGCCGCAGTTGTCCAGACAGCTCCTTCAATTCCTGGACGCTTCTGTGAATGGGTTCAGAATGGTCACTCAGGTTCATGCAGCACGTCTATCAAAGTCTTCACATCCATGTCCCTGGGCTAACAATAAAAATTCTTTCACTGTTCTGTTTTGCAGTGTCACATGGTGTACAGGGTCAACATCTGTTAGCAATCCTGTTAAAGCTTCACTAGTAGTGTAACTTTCCTTTGCAAGCCAACAGCCTAATTTACTAATTGCTTTCAAGGCATGCGCAACAGAGGCAACTAAAGAACTAAAAAAATCGTTCTGTATGATTCCAGAATTTGGCCTCAGAGTTACAGTCAGGGCTAAATGACTTAGCATCACGTTTATTTTGCTATGTGGTAGTGTCAAATTAGCGCTTTTAGACTGGGATGAAACATGGTTAAACGACCAAAAGTGCATGGACCTCCCACTGCTTTACCCGGAATGCCTTTCGATGTTCTGTTACCACGTATTAAAAATATGTTGTCAGGCAGACTTATTGCATTGTTTTTTGTGGTGACTTGTGAGGGGTAGTAAGATTACACCAGGCAGATGCATCATGGTAAATGCCAGTGCCACTTGCATCGACTCCTGCATTGTCTGTGTTTGGACTGTTAGCGTGATTGAGATAAAAACATACAGGAGCTTTTACAGAGACTGGCTCTGAGGTTGCAGTGAGAGAGCAGGGAAGTCACTTAGTTTTCTCATGTCTCCACTAGCACTGCCCAGATACCATCCCACAGACTGGTCAGCATTAGATTGCCCGTGATCCCGAACACCACAACAATCTACGCTTACTTGGAGTTGTACAATCACATGTAACTGTTTGATTGTATAACTTGTTCCATTCATCCTTTGTCAAAGGAATGCCAACCAGACACGTTTGAAATGGATCACAAAGACTGGTCATGGGTATACGAAGGGCAGATTGGTTAATCGCTTTAGCTAATGTGAGCCAAACATTGATCTTTGGTTGTGGGACCCATGATCATTCACCATCCTTGAGAATCTACTGAGAATGACAAAAAAGGCTACATATGTAGTGCCTGAACCCGTTGAAACTGATTACCAAACCAAATTTGTGATGCCTTCAAGTCATCATTCCTTCTGCAGCGGGTTTAATGTTCTTCACAGGTAGCCAATGAGCTCCTGTGGACAGAGAAACACAACCATAACCACGCCCCCATGTTAGCAAAGGCACAGGGCCTAGCCATTGTCCACTCTGCAAATCTTTATAATAAACAAGTGGTTGAGAATCTGTTAAAGCATCATGGGAGAACCTTCTTTCACTTCCTGTTTTGTTATCAAACCTGGAAATATTTAGGAAATTTGAAACAAACGTTGCTTTGTCCAATTGCTCCTGAGGTGTTATACCAAGGGCATTCCCCCTTTTTTGATTAAGAAGCATTTTCTTTAAAACGGCGTGTGTGTGTGTTCACAACAGCTTGACCTCTTGAGGAATGAGGTATGCCAGTGAAGTGACGTCTACCCCAAGACTGGAAAAAGGTTTCATTGACTGTGAGACATATGCTGAACCGTTATCTGTTTTCACTACTCTAGGAACTCTTGAAGTAGAATAGCTCGCAACATGTGCTTAATGACATCTCTTGCCTTTACCCCTGTATGAGCAGAGGCAACAAAAAATTTGGAATATGTGTCAATTGATACATGGACGTATTTTAAGGTACCAAAAGAGGAAATGTGTGTAACGTCCATCTGCCAAATTTCATTGACACCTAACCCTCTTGGATTTGTTCCTAATGCAGTAGGTAAAGGTGTTAGGCGTGCACAATCAGGGCAAGAATGAACAATTTGTCTAGTTTCAGAAAAAACAAGATTAAATTGTTTACTCAAAGCTTTTGCATTCTGATGATAAAATTCATGTGACAACTTTGACTGTGTAGTTTGATTTGGAATTGTTGCCGTCATAGTTAAGGCGTCCAGAACGGCATTGCCTTCCACCAGAGGTCCAGGCAAAGATGAATGAGACCTAAGATGCATAACATGAAAACAATGAGATCTGCATTGAACATAATCATACAAAGTAGATAACAATATAAACAAATTTTTGTTGTGTACCTCTTTTAGAAAGGAATGTTCAATTCAGCTTAAAATACCAACCACATACAAGGAATCCGATATTAAGTTGAAGGGCTCATTTTTGAGCAATCGAAAGGCCCCTACAGCGGCTGCTAATTCAACCAGCTGATCCTGGCTGAAAAATCACAGAGTTTTCCCAATTCCCTGCTGAAATTTTTCCCGGCAACAACTGCTTTCTGCATTTTCCCAGAGCCATCGATGAAAACTGTCTTTGCTTGAGGCAGGGGTTGTGATGATGTTAGAAAATGCAGCTGTAGAGAAAGCTCTTTCAAGCGTTGCAGAAGTTTAGTTTTAGGCAAAGAATTAACAGTGTTTCCCAAGAAGTCTGTCAGGGCAGCCTGTAAAGATAATGATTCTCAGGATAATTATCCTGAAAAGAGTCTACAGACAAAGGAATGTAGATGTGAGACCAATCTTCTCCACTGAGGATTTGGCATCACTTTTACCCTGTGGAAACAAGTCTAACGATCATGTAAGTAATGTCATTACTGCTTTTGAAAATGTGTGAGGTAAAAATGTCCATTCTAGCAGCCACAACTGTTGTTTATCATCACACCACTGCCCTATTAATGCATATGGTTTAAATTCAGCCAGAAGAACAAAACGTCTCAATGGCAACTCTGCTTGTTGTCTGGATACAAAGGATGTTTGAATTTTATCTGTTACAATTTGCAATGCTTCATGGGCTTCTTGACTGAGTTCACAGGCAGACATTAAATCTGTGTCCCCCTTAAGCAAATTAAATAAAGGTGACAGTCAGTAGTGGGGATACCACGAGTAGGTCTGAGCCAATAAATAGTTCCTAATATTTTTTGCAAATCATTGAGTGTTTTAATAGAGGTCCGCAGCGCAATGGGCTGAGGAACAGTTTTCTGTTCAAATAATAGAAACCCTAGGTCTTCCCAAGGTGGCACAGTTTGAACCTTGTCTGCTGCAATATAAAGACCAAAATTCGTCAAGAGAAAAATACAAAAAAGTGAAACAGTTTTGCAATAGAAGAGAGTCATCTGCTGCTAGCAGTATATCATCCATATAATGATACAATAACACTGTTGAAAATTGTTGAAAATTGAAACCCTTTGCATGGGTTCACTTTTGTTCAAGGATGGTAGTGAAGAAGCAAAACAAGGTACATCATCAATGTATAATGCAAATGTGATAAAATAATCTTTAAGTCAACAATTAAAAATTCACAAGTTTCAGAGATCATTGCTGGTTTAGGAATTCCAGGTGGAATGGCCCATTGGAGACCTGATAGCTCTCAGATCTTGTAAGATTCTCCATTTGCCATGGTTTCTTTTTGGAATCACAAATATTGGGGTGTTCCATGGGCATTGCATTTCCCAGATCCAGTTGTTCTTTCACCAATTTTTGTGCTTGTTGCAGCCTGTCTTTTCTGAGGGGCCACTGAGGGACTCACACAGGGGTATTTGTGTTCCATGTGAGTTTAGGTCTCGGCTGCACATCAGTGACCCCCTTTTAAAAATCTGTTGTCCAAATCAGTCCCCACTGTGACAACAGATCTCTTCCCCACAGTGTGCACGGAGTAGAAATCACATCTCCCTTCTGGCCCACGTTCTGTGAGTTCTTTAGCTGACTGCTGTGCCATTTAATGACCTCCAATGCCTGTGACAATCGCTGTTGGAGTTGTCTAGGGCCATGTGGGTGGCCATTCACGTTTGCTGATGATCGTTATGCCTGCCCCGGTATCAATTAGTCCTGTAAAAGACTTGCCACCTACAGCACAGGTTACAAAAGGTTGTTGCACTGAAATAAGTTTAGACCAACCCATGTTAGGAGTGCCTGTACTCCCAAAAACTCCAGGGCCCCTGTTNCAACCCATGTTAGGAGTGCCTGTACTCCCAAAAACTCCAGGGCCCCTGTTAGCATTGACACACGGTATTGATTGTGTATCCAGCAATATAGGGAGTGGTATCAGCTAAGTAATGCATGATCCTGCTGGAATGGTACAAAGTGCGTTAGGAGTCCAAGCCATGATTTTTATTTCATCCCTGGAATCAGAGGCGATGGTTCCTGGTAAAATAAAAGGTCTGCCTATAGATGATGATCTCCCAAGTAGCAATGCATATCATTTAAAAGGAAGGGATCCAGTTAAGCCTGTAGGTATAAGGTGAACTGATGTGTCATTTATTGTGGTTGTGGTGGAAACTGCCAAATCTAAACTGGCACTGCCTGGGGTTCCCCTGATAGAACTGGAGCTGCGGGGCTTAGCTGTGGCTGGATCCTGTTTTGTTGAGGGGCACCAGATCTCATACCCCTCTTCAAGTTTCCCTGCTTTGGCAGGGGTCTTTCATCTCAATCGATTTTAGAATGGCATTGGCTACTCCAGTGATAGCCTTTTTTGCATCTGGGGCACAGCTTGCTAGGTTTTTTATTCCCTTGCTCATTCTTTGGGCACTGTTTTCTCACATGACCTTCCTCTCCACAGTCAAAACATTTAACTGCTGCCCAAGCCACTTGTAGCTGTTGAGCCAAAGCAGTTGCCAACAAATCTGCTGTGAATTGTTTTGGACCAATATAGGCACAGGTTTTGATAAAGTCAGTTACAGTAATATCTGTTAATAAGTTTGTAATAAGTTTGTTTCTGATTGGATCAATTGCCTTTTGACAGTCAATATTAGCCTTTTCATAGGCTAAGGATTTCAGTAAAGCTTCTGCTGCAGCTGGTAAATCAACTTCCCTATTCATGGCTGCTTGCAAACGATCAATAAATGTAATGTAAGGCTCTCGGGGTCCTTGCCTTATGGTAGAAAAACCAGGTTCAGTCTTATTAACATCCAGCACTAGTTTCAGAGCTTTCCTAGCCAGCCCCCTTGCTTGGTTAAATGTTTGTGGGGACATTCTTAATTGCTCTCTTATAGAAGCCTGAGCTCCCATCCCTGCCAGATGATCCCTTGTTATTTCAGCATTACCAGTGTTCATATTTGCCAGTGCCTGCTCTTGACATAAATCTTGGTATTCAGACCACCAAACTGAATACTGTCCTGGTGTCATAACCACTTGAAATAAAGCCTTCTAATCAGCAGGTAATATTTCATAGCTTTCTGCAATAGACTCCATAAGTCCCATCATATAGGAAGATTGCAGACCTTTTTCACTCATTTTAAGTACTTTCTTAACTCCTTAGCCATATCATAAGAAATTTACTCATGACGAGGATGCCTGTTGTGATAAATTACAGGCATAGCATTGAGCAATTCAACATCCCCTTTATCTATTGCTTGTCTTTGGCAGGTGTCTAAGAAGTGTTTCGGCTCAGAGGACACCAAAGCTTCATTATCAGTCAGTAGGGTGGAGGGTTTGGCTGCTGCTTTGGCACTTCTGCGTCTCTGGAAGGTGCTGCAGCCATAGCTTTCATTGGCTGTGGCTTCACAGTAGGACGTAAATTACAGCCTTTTAAATTTATGGGATCGCCCTCTGATTCCTCCTCATTAATACCCTCCTTCATTTGCAAAACTACTGGATCATGATGCGAAAGGGGTGGTGTTGATTCAGGCTGAACAATTTCATGCAAATCATTAAAAGATAGTTGTGCAGAATAAACAATTTGCCATGTAATAAATTCATCAGGATTAACCTCATGTCTCTCTGATTGACGAGTATTTAAAGAATCACCCACTCGCTTCCAGTTTTTCGGGATTATACAATTCCTTTACTTCATACCACAGACAATTAACTTTCACCCATATAAGGAGTTGTATAAGCTTTCATTCTTGAATTCTATAACCTTGCTCCCTTGTTGTGTGTAATAAACAATCTTTATGAAGGGTTTCTAATTTACTTATATTATTTATTCCCCATCCTAATTTTTTTTTGGTTGGGTTTTTT
>VZRN01004841.1:0-104306 GCA_013397935.1 Dasyornis broadbenti
GGAGGGAAAGAAAAAAACCACGGAAATCATCATGAAAATAAACTGCATTTTTCACCAGAAGGAATGGCATGCTCTCCTTCCCATCTCTCGACTTTCTGGAATGTTTTCTATTAATATTAACATTCTTTTTCTGCCCAGCTGTTTCCTCCCACTGTCATCTCCCACATAACCTCTTTGCAGGTGTGGAATCTTTATACCTGCCCAAAATTGCTTTTTTCCTGGCTGACAAAAACCACTTTGAGAGTGCAAAGCTTTCACCCTTTCAAAGACACCTATAGCACTAAAGGGCACGGACTCCGAAGTGTTGACAGTCAGATCCCCACAATCCCTGCCACCTCTCAGCAGCAGAATGCATTGTGCTATGAAAATGATGAACGATCTTCAGTGGGGTGATCGTGTGTTATTTTGACAGCCAGGAGATGGGAGCTGTACTGGGTGTATATATTCCTCCAAGAGGCAACAAAACAAGGCGGTTCAGTCCTGCTTCCCAGGTCACATCCTACATCAGCGAGCTGCTGAAAGAAATTGCTGCGGGCAGCTGCTTTACTGTCCATCCCTCATCACAGCCTCCAAACTGTAAATCTCTCCCAAGGAGATTGCACTACCTGCTCTCTCGTCCTGGTCGCTCCCCCAGACTGTTAGGGGATGGCTGTTCTATAAGTGGGGGTTCCTGAGGGCCCATACTGCTGCCTCCACCTCTCCTTTTGCAGAGAAAAATAAAAACAGAAAGGCCCATAGGAGGAATGAACAGTCTCACTTGGCTTCTGTTAAAAAAAAAGGAAACAAAAGCAGAAGGGGGATGAATTAGATTGGATACCGGGGACTGACACCAGCACCAGGAGAAAGCAGTCATTTCACTTTACATTCAGAAACTCAGTTTTCTGTGGCATATAAATCAAAGGAATAAAACCTGCTGCAGGCAGTAACTGTCACTTATTCCTGTAGTTGTACCTTGAAAAATCCCCAAAGTTTATTCTGGGACCAGGAAGCCCCAGTGTGCTGTACAAGAGGACATTCAAATGCTCCCTCCAGACCAGTGGCACACAAACCCCTGAGCCAGTAATGCACACGTCACAGCACAGCCTCCCCCACGTGTGTCTGACTATAGCTAAACTTCCTATTTGCTTATAACACCAATTCTTCAGGCAGGTTTATGGACCACAGCACAAAATCCAGTCCCAGTTGCATAGAGAGCTGGGTGGGTTTGCATTTTGCAAGCATGGGTTGTACCTGCACCCCCTCCCATAAACTGAGCACACACTGGCAGACTGAAGGGTCAGCCGTGTCCCCAGATCTCATCTAGCTTGCAACCCAAACCCCAGGAAACATGACCTTTTTATCCACCTTTTCTAACTTTTAAGTTTAGTACAATTTCACTTCAAAACTGCAATTTTACTTTCAGAAACACTTGAAGAAATAAGCCACTTAGAAATGGTTAACAGTAATGCTGCTACAGAGTGAGGAAAACACTGTTATCTACTAAAGAAGGCCTGTGTACACACCCGTAGGGAAGAACAGTAGGGAAGTTCAATTATCCATCACCTGCTACATTAGGAAGATCCAGGTAGAGCTGTTTCAACCTCTTTCTAGAGCTGTTTATTTAGACTACAAGGCAGGAGCTTGTACTGGATCTGGCTGAAATAAGCACAGAGGCTGCAATCAGCTCATCATCCACTGAGAGCTGGAGCAAGTAGTACATCTGCCCAGCTGACATAATTTGGCATTGTGAAAGGCAAATTCACAACACCAAATGTGCAAATTCACAAAACCAAAATGTTCTGGTGCCCACTGATGAGGCATGTCCTGTGTAACCACAAGGCATTTACTGAAAACGAGCCTAGCGTGCCTAAGTCTACTCCTCCCCTCTCACAGCTCAAGAAACTGAGGCACAGTCAGTGATTTGTCCCATGTTACAGAACAAATCAATGCCAGCTCAAGGAACAAAAGCAGATTAACAATTACAGTAAGACTGTAGTTCAATGTGTCCTAAATGTCAGCACAAGGAATAAAAAAAAAAACAAAACAAAAAAACCAACACACCCAGGTCAAAGTAATTTTATTAATAACTCACAAGAGCAAATTGCTACATTTTATTGAGAAAACCACAGCTTTATGTACCAGGGAAGAACTTGAAAAGCTGCATACTAAAATGCCGATTATGTAAATTTATCTTATGAACATTTTTAAACAAGAATGAAGCAGAGTTTATTTTCTTTAATTAAAATCAGAATCATTAGCATGGATTCTGAGCAAAATTAATATTAATATAGTCCACCTCTCACAATTCTACCTGCCAGAAATACCAAGGTAAAAAAAGGTTAGAAAATGGATTCCTGAGCAACTGTAAATGCAACTAGCTAATGTCACTGCAAGGCTGCTGGCATCTTTGAAAGGTCACAGATGAAGAAAACTTTTTTGTGTGGGAAAAGGCAAATAATACCGCCACCTTCAAAAAGGCACAAAAGAAGATCTGGGCAACTGCAGGCTGGTCAGCCTCGCTTCAGTCCCCAGGAATGTTACAGAATAAGTCATTATAGAAGGTGTTCCAGGCACAAGAAATATACCAGGTGATGGGGAGCAACCAGTCAATGCCAATTCACCAAGAGTACATTCTGCTTGACACTACTGCCATCCAAGAGGCAATGACTGGCTCAGTGGCAGAGGAGACACCACAGGTGCCATTCACCTTGACTCCAGCAAGGCTTTCTCACTAGTGTGTCCCACAGCAGTGTCATAGCCTGACTGAAGTACAAACTACTGGGTGGGTGAAGAACCTCAGGTCCATTGGGCTCAAAACAGTCAGTGGTTCAAGCTTAACTGTCAGGTTACAAGCGACATTCCTCAGTCAGCAGAACTAGGGCAAAATGTGTTGAACATCTTATTTAACAGAAGAGAGCCCAGCCAAGGGCACTGGTTTGTGCAACCTGGATAGGGGAAGGCTCAGAGGAGACCCAACTACAGTTTCCTACTAGAGCAGGGACTGTGAAGAAGACAGAGCCAGACTCTCCTCAGACATGCAGTGAAAGGATAACAGACAACTGCAAACTGCAACCAGGGAGCTGGGCATGAAGAACAAATGCTTGGCCATGGGAGCAGCTAAGTGCTGGAACAGGCGCCCAGACAGGCTGTGGGACCTCCACCAAAGGTTTCTAAACTTCAGGGTCTTGAACAACTTGGTCCACCTTTAAAGCTGGCATAGTAATTCACAGGGTTGGACTAAATGACCTCCAAATGACCTTTCAATCTATACTTTTTCTATGATTCTGTGATTCCAATTTCCTATGTAATTTAATCAGTGTAAAGCCACAAGGCACATTTATTCTGATAGGGCTTCAGAATGTTCTACCTATCAGGTCTCAAGCACCATTAGTGTGCTTCATCAGACAAAAACTTCATATACTGTTTCCGAGCAGGAAAATCATCAGCCGGCCTGTTGTACGCTGTCCAGACGGGTTCTCCAACAAACAGCCTCATTGCTTTCACGTAATTCTGTCGAAGAACAAGAAGTGACAAGTAATTTAAGAGCTCCTTTTCAAGGGATCTTCATTCCAAAGTTAAGGTTTCATTTGCACTTCTGCAGAAATTTCTGAAACTATTTCATGATGGACTGGCAGCTTCACACATTCCAGAAAATTATACCACTATACTGCTGTTCCTGCTCCCAGTGCCTGCAGTGGAAGACTCTGGCACCCATGCAGTGATATATTGTGTCGTGACCAGTGCCTCCAGTTTGGGCAGAGGCAGTACTTCTCTGTGTTTTGAAGAAATCAAAAACATCCCGTCTTATCCAAACCTTTTGCGCTGGACCCACAATACTCAGCAGCGCAGCACTTAAATCTTACTTGCTTAGTTAAACAGCAGCAACCTGAGTAGCCAAGATGTCTACACAGTGCTTTTGGGGAATACCAGAAGCTTTGAAGTCACAGCCATAAAAACTGAATGGGGAGTGCATAAACTACACAAAAAATAATGATTACAGGAAATGAAGTCTCCAGATTTCAACAGGAAAAGCAACAGCCTCTGACACCAGCTAATCAAAAGTATGCCTGGTGCAAGGTACAGCTGTGGAAGCAGAAAATGGGATTTTACATCCTACAGAAGTGCTCCAGCCATGGAGTTATGGGGAACTCTCCTCTTCTGTCCACTATGCTATAGATTTAGACCTGACCTCTTCTGTAAAACACGGACAGATGATTACCTTACACACAGGTGTTCAGCAATGGTAAGAATTAAGTTAGGTACCAAAAGAACTTAGCTGCCAAATTTAAGAGTCTAGAAGCACCTAAAGATTTTACTTTGAAGATGGCACTTCTGGCCTAAAGCTCCTGAAGTGAACAAACATTTAAGTCTTCTTGGGAATTCAACAATAACCTCTGATATTTTGTCTATGCAAAGAAAAATTCTTAAAATAGTAAATATAGCTTATTCACTGTGGATCTCAAGATGTAGATGGGAAAAGCCAGGTTTTTCATTAAAGCAGCATATCCTTTCTTCACGTGTATGAACACTGCCATCAGACAGCTGAATCAAAACAATACCATTTTCAAGGCTTCACCAGAGATGCAATTTTGCCACACAGGAGACAGCATGAGTTTCCCCATTTTGCAGGGGTTATGCTGAGGTTACAAACACATTTGTAAAAGCCCACAAGAACAGAAACACAGATCAGGACTGTGAGTGCCAATCTCATGCTCCCACTGACAAAAATCCCTTTCCAAAGGAGGTCACCTCCTGTGAAGCCAGCAACTGGCTTAGCACACAGTACACACACTAGCACACAGTAGCTGCAAGTAGTGGCTCTGGATCCTTAAATCCTTGTTTCTCTGAAGGTGAATTTAACACTTGCGAAAAATGTCACTGCTGCACACACATGTGCTCTTCTATCCCCACAAAAATACACAATAAGGCAACACAGAAGGATCCATCTGCACCTTGTCCACCTCAACCACGAGCTGGGGCAATGGTGGGAGGGACAGCCCAAGGCCTGATATGCCATAGATATCACATGGCAATGACTTACAGTTACAGCTGACAAGGAAAAGCTGGATTTGTGACCTGTAGATGAAAGGTTCAGATGCTGTGAATTATTTACTAATTTTCATTCTCCTTCTTCATATTTAATATGTTTTGCTAATGAACTGCAAGTCTCAGGGCATGTAGTTACTAATGTGATATATACTCACATAGATTTGTCATCAAAATTTATGGTAATCTACAACAACATACGTTCTCATCCAGCGTAAATCGGTGATATATGCCGGCAGGGAGGGTTATCATGTCTCCTTTTTCCATGGAAATCCGAATCCATTTATCATCCTTGTCTCGAACATCAAAATAGCCAGAACCCTCTAAGATGTAGCGAATTTCATCATCGAGGTGTAAATGTTCTTCATAAAATGTTTTTATCTAGGAATAGCAAATATTTCTTAAAACTACTAAACATAGGAAGACTGCAAAGAATCTGGTAGAAACACGTGGCAAAGCAGAAAAAGGCTTTCAAATGGTAACTGTGTTTTAACGAACAGAGGAGACCACGATGGCCAAGCCAGCCAGCCAGCCCCTGTCTCAAGACACATCTAAGCAGGTTCCTACATTTCCTTTGGAGGACAGGAATTCCTCTGACAAGAAACAGCAGCTAGAGCTGTACATAAGCATTCTTATAACAGTATATGTAACAGAATAACAGTAATGCTTATACCCATTTGAGAGAGAGATGGGTAAAACTTCCCACTGCAGGGTTTGGTCTTTTCGTTTGCTCAGCGTGATCATTTTGTGCCTACCCCCTCCACCAACATGTAGCACCAAAACAAAGCTACAGATTATCCCTCCCCTTTTACACTTACATAGAGCTGAATTAACTGCATGGGGTACTACTAGTATCTGTAAAAACGCGGTTACTGCCAAACATGGCCCATCTGCAGCAATCTGATGTAAACAGTGTGTCATGCCTGCCCACACACAGTGAGACCCAGCTTCAGGCTCTCTCTTCCAAGGCAGTGGCAGCAACGTTTTTTTCTGGACTTGTGAATTCTTCATACATGCACAGAATATAAAACACATTTTAAAAGTTCAATTAACAGAGACCTGAGAAGGTTAGTGCACAGTGAGCAATCTAGTGCCAGGTACCATCACCACTTGCTCAGATCTGCATGATATTTAGCCATACTTGTGCAGTTGTCCTTGACCCAGAACTGAGCCAGCATGGCAGGATGAGCAGAAGTCCCTACATCTTGAAAAGAATGGCCCTTCTTTCTGTCAGACAGAGCCTACCCAGGCCATCTGAATTACTGTCTGATTCACTTTCTCACCAAGATAAAACCACTAGAACACAATGGGCTTAAAACAAACCGGTAAATGAAAATTTAATAAAAATACGGAACTGTCACTGGGTTGTTGTCTTCAAGTCAGAGCAGCAAGCCAGCAGCACCTGGAGGGTGGGATAAGAAAGCTCTTTCTAGAAGGCTCACCTGAACAGCACTGAGCTATTATGAAATTGTCAAGGCACCAGCTCCAAGGTAAAAAAATCGCATACAGGTAATGCATCCCTCCAATTCAAAGGAGGTTAACACTCACTTTGAAAAGACTTATGCAAGCAGCCATTAGGATGTTTCAGCCTTCAAAACCCAGACCCAGCTGGAAGCCACTTGCTTCATCCCAAAGAGGCTCTCTGAGGACAGGTCAGCATTGGCAGAACTCTCCTGGTAGGAATCTTAGTTTTGAAATGACAGTGATGGAAAATATCCTCAAAACCTTTGAAGGCAACCTACAGAAGCAAAAGGCCTCTACTATCTTTAAAATAGCATCAAAAGTTCTTTTTTAATGTTAAGGACTTCGGTACAGGATGTATTTTAGACGTGGAAACCTCATCCCTGCGTCCTGCTGGGCTGTGCAGGTGTCACATGTTCGGTGCACCAGACAGCTCAGAAACTCATACTGGAAGCAAAGATTCGCATACCTTTTCCTCATAATTTGGAAGCTTGTCTTTATGTATGGTCACTATATCCATCCAAGAATAATTTTCTGCTCTCCGAATCTCTTTCAAGCACGGATCAGTCTCATAGTTATCAGCATCCAACTAAAAAAAAAAATAGGCAGAGGAGGGGAAAAAGCGCATTGGGACGCCATTGCTTAAGGCGGAACTCGGGGCACTCCAGGCAATCCCGTGGTGCCGGGAGTGGTGAGGCGGGGCCGCTCGCTGTAGGGGGAGCTGCCACAGGGACACGGCGGACCCGCACCTGGTCCCCCCGACCCGGCCTACCCTCCGCGGGCGGCCCAGCCCGGCCCGGCGCTCCCCGCCGTACCCTACGGTGTCCCCCGCCCTACCCTGCGGTACACCACGCCGAGGCTGCGCAGCTGCTCCAGGCTGACGGCGCGGTTGGGCCGCTGGCGGTGCGGCGCCCGCTGGTCCTCCTGGGACTCGTCCATGTACCAGGCCTCCACCATGCTGCCGCCACAGCGTCCGCGGGGCCGGGCTGGCAGCGCGTCCCGCCCCGGCGAGACTCCAAGCCCGGCAGGAACGGGACGGGCCCGCCCCGCGGCAGAGCTTTAAAGCGGCGCCATGGGCAGCTCCAAAGACGCTGAGCAGGGTGCGGCGCGGAGAGCGCCGCTCTCGTTTGAACGAACAGCGGCTCCAGGCTGAGAGCCGAGTGGTCTCTCGGAGAGACCGGCGGAGGCTCGGGCCTCCTTACTCGCACCAGCCCTCCGGGGTGAACCCGACTGTACAGCCATGCTGTTTGCATCGTTTCTGCCTGACTGCAATGCTCTGACGGAACTTACTGGTATATCTGAGGCTGAAAGGCCTGCATCGCAACCCCACACGATGGAAAAGTAAAAAATAAATTAGGAGAAAAAAAACAAAATGGTAAGCCATGCTGCAACACAAAGCTTGTGCTGTCTCCATCCATAGAGATACATCCTCAGCCCCCTGCTCGAACTGGAGTGAACAAGACACACTGGGGTGGTCCCTCCAGCCTCCACACTTATGAGTCTGCATGATTCTAGGATTCTGTGTGGCAAATAAACTAACACTCAGCTAAACACAATATAAGAATCGACAGACAACTGAAACAATCCCTTGCATTTTTCTTCCTAAGGAGTTTTATACTTACCAAAGTGTCTTGACCACTACTAATCCAATTCTTATAAAAGGTATCAGACCCCTTTAATGTATAGTATTCATGTTTAAACACTACTGGTTACCAAACCGATGCTCTAGAAGCTGTGCTAAGGCAGATGGACGACAAGGTGATTTGGGACACCCAGCACTGAATGTCATGGCTGCTAACTGTCAATATTCTGAATTTGCAGTTCCTTGAAAAGAAGATTTGGACATCCAACATCCTCTGCAGGCCCTTGAGCCCCTGTTAAGTCCTTTTGAGAGGTAGTATTTGTTTTCCACGCCTGAATCAGCCTTAATCTTGTAACTTTCCTCTTGGCTTTCTTCTGTCCTGAATTTTCAGAATAAGAACAAACATTTGCATCAAATTTATATAAAGCTTGGTTCTATTAGATTTTCTATTACAATCTTCCTATTAGATTCAAGTAATCAAGTTGCCTAAATTCAGTATTGCACCGTTATGATTTACCCACCACTATCTTACAGTTTTTCCAAAGCTTCTGCTTCAAAAAAAATTGATTTCCATACAGTAAATAAGATTTACTTGTTTAACTGAATATGTATGATAGACAAGTTACTAGAAATTTGATCAGGGTGGTGGGTCTTTTCCGTACAACTAAACTTCTAAAGTAAATAGATAATTGTATGCACATATACAAAAGCACAAGCAGCAATCCAGTCAGTGCCCTTCTTACCCCTACATGAGCTTTAATGTGAAATTTTGGAAGAGAGAAAAAAAATAAAAATCCTCACTGATCTGTTAACTACTGGCTAGCCAGTTTCCTCCTCCTACCATAACCATGTGACTAAACATGTAAAACATCATACTTGCCTCAGGATAGATATTACAATGCATGAGAACTATTAAGTAACAAGCTTCTGCAGCTCTAATGATTCTCTATAGCAATTAAATGCAAAAACATTTCAGTGACTTCCAGCTTAAGTCCTACTATTCAGTGGTACAAAGGTACCATATAGAGAAGTTCACACAGATAACACACCAAACCTGCTTGCTTTTACCATATACCTGCATAGAAAATAAACCCATGTTGATTATTGGTAATTACTCTCAAATTGAAGTGCACATTAGCTATTCCATTAATCTCATAATTGACTGGAAAAAATTAAGTCAAGAACTTGACATCTGGAATATATGGAGAAGCTTATCATCATCTAGTTCGATTTCAGATGAAATGGTCAATTACTACCTTTGGGACAACGCTGAAGAGGAGCTAACAATGCTAATAAGAACCAGTATGCATAAAGTAACTATTTAATGGAAACAGGAAGCCAGAGACAAAGACCTTGGACATGAAGCAAGTAGAGAGAACAGTAAAAATTCATTGTTCAAGTTTTCTTGTGACCTGACTTTTTACTTTGTTCATTCTACCCTGCAAAATGATAAAAGAAAGCTACTGGTGCTGTACCTGATGACACACACCGGTGGGGTACACACAGGTCAGTGTTACAAACCCATCTGTGAAGCAGTTATTGCCAGTAACAGAATGCCAGAGCAGACGAATGGACAGCTGTGTTAGGTGACCTCCTACCAAATCAACCAACCCCAAAGTCTGCCCCAGCCCCAGCTATTTTGGCCTGCAATACGTAACTCTGTTAAAAAAAAAATTTATTTCACTAAGAGGAAAATACAGAACACTTGGATTTAATATTACTTCTTCCGAAGCCTGTCTTTACAGTGAATTCGTAAGTACACAAGACAGCTAAAAACACTGACCACAGCCCTTCCAAGTGATGGAGAAAAAACAAGTACTCAGTATTGTCAACTAAATACTGTCTCAATTGTAAAACAAATACAATAAAATGTGGGCTTTTCCTTCCCAGAAGTTGGTTTATATTTCATGCTTCAGGCCAGAAAGAAGTACAGCTCAAAGTTCAACTCCAAAACAATTACAGCAGTTCAAGTTGTTGTTGTCAGGTTAGGCCTTCTCCTCCCAGTGCAACAGTCTCTAGTCCCAGGACATCAGCACTTTTATTTACAAGCTCCTTCTCTTGCTAGTCTATCAGCTTCTTCATTTCCTTGGAAGCCAGCATGACCAGGAATATGCATCTACCAGGACAAAATATAGGAGTGTTAGACATGGAAGAAACCAAGAAGGTATATACACAAAATTTAATCAAGCGACACCCTTTCATTCAAAGTACAGGAGCACCTCCTCAGAGGCCCTCACCTCACATATAGCCCTTAGCTGTTCTTGCCAGAGATTTTCATAGTCTCCCTCCCTCTAGACAAAGTCTTTCCAAACTCTGAAAATCACCATTATGGGAACCTGTGATTGCATAAGGACCACCTAATCTAGCCTTTAACACAGACAACAGCTTCAATTCAAAATTCCCACTTTTGGAGAGAAAAACCTTCCCACATTCAGTGCTAAAACTGAGTTAATCTTCCCCAAAAGCCATAGACCTCTATTTCACTGAAAACCTTGGTGGTTACAGCACTTGCTTAGGATAACACAAACAGGATATCTAAAAATTGAGAGATTCTTTAAATGTCTTAGTTATCCATCCATCAATCAGGAACTGAAAAAACTTCTAACTCTAAGCCCATCCTTGTCAGAAGTCAGAATGGAGGAGGCAGTGAGGAAGAAAATCAAATTTGCTATTTGACAAGATCTGAGTGGACAAGCATGAAGCGTGCGTGAGATATTAGATTTACACAAAATTTTTGTACCAGGTGGGGGGCTGCAGGTGTGGGTTCTGTAAAAAGACACCAGCACTGCTCCTACATCAGAGCGCCAGATCCAGACAGCTCCAAAAGGGACCCACAGTTAGATTCAGCTAGACCCATCAGCAAAGGTGGTGGCTCTTCTGTGGTAACATTTTTAAGAAAGCGTAAAAATGCTGCACAACATCCAGGGAAAACACTGAAAATAAATGAGAGGAACACCTGTGCAGACAAGGTCAGTGCTGAAGGAGGAGGTGCTCCAGACACCTGAGCAGAGATTCTCCTGCAGCTTGTGATGGGACCATGGTCAGTCAGCCTGTTCCCCTTACAGCCCAGAGAAGTCCACAGTGGAGCAGAGATTCACCTGCAGCCCACAGAGGACTCCATATGCATACAATACTCCTCTTGAAACAAAATTCTTCCCAATTTTTTTTAAGAGTTTCAGTTTTAAGAAGTGTGCATAAAGTACTATCTTTTAATTATGTAAAACATTCCCAGGAACACCTGAACTTAGTCTTAATTTTAAATTTTCACACTTTCTCTTCAATAGAAAATAGGAGTAGGTACAGGAAATCTAGTCAGCCTGTAAAGTGGAGTCATCAACTCTGTAACACAGAAGAACATGAATAGAAGATCTGCAATAATTTCCCATCAAAATTTGCACGTTAAAGATGTACATGATCCTGTTTTCTACAGAGTAAAGACAGAAGCCTATTAAACATGCCATTAGCAGCTGTAAAGTCAATTGTACACACATTTTCTCAAATCAGTGGTCTTATACCACAACTGGGCTAAAATTTAAGAGGGGAAGGAAGGCATTCCATGAAGTGTTAAGCACTGATATTAGAAGTTACAGAAAAATACATTTTACCAGAAATACATGTATAGAAGTTGGTTTAATTCTTTACTGGAGAGCAAAACAACTTAAAAATTGTTATTTTAAAGACCTTTTCATACCAATTTTTCTTACAAGAAACACAGTTAAGGCATAGAAAACTAGAGTTAGTTTATTTAGGGTTACACACACTCAGTTTTCCCAGCTTAAAGACACTCCTGTGATTGAGTTACTCCAACAAACCAACGTCTTAGATATTCAGCTAAGACACAAAAAGACAGTTATATTTTAAGGCTAGATTTCCAGGAACAGAAATTGCATCTACTAACAGCACTAACACACTAAAAATAGTTCTTGCAGGCATTTTCTAAGTAGTAATAAGAGACAGGAAAAAAATACAAATATTGATTTAAATAAATGAAATACTGGTTCCAAGAATCTAGGTTATGTTCCTCATTTGCTTTAAACACAACTTGCAGCTTCTCTGTCTTTACAGTTTTACTTAAGGACAAACAATATGCTCTACAAAATACTTAGTTATGGTCACACTTTTAAGTTTTTAAACAGAAACATGTTTCTTATTCTTAATGACAACTTAAACAAGGAACTTACCCATTGAATTTCTATGTCTTTTGCTAGATTATCAAGCCTTTCAAAATCTTCTTTATTTATTACACTTCCTCCTGAACTTGTTCTCCAGCCATTTGTTTTCCAGTTGTCAACCCAGCTCGTAATACCTGTGCAAAGGGAGCATCACCATAAGAGTGCTATTCAAGAAGGCAGCAAAAATCAAGATGGAGCCAACAGCTGTTCAAAAAGACATTAACTCTGTACAAAGTCTCAGGCAAAGACATTGGAGACAAAAGATAATTCTTGTTTTGTTCTCTGCTGCTGTCTTTCTGGATTGTATTTTTTCATTATTATCTGAATTACCCAACCATGTTTTCCCTTTTCCCAAACAGGTATTTAAAGACTACAATCTTATATATACATTAGATAGAAATTACCTTGTGAACTTCAATAAGCTGAAGCTAAGGATTTGCTTGATGGTACAGTAAGCTAAGTTTATTGCTGGCCAGAAAATTTTCAGTATTACTCCTTAAGTAAGGATCTGTTGGGTTTTTTGGGTTTTTTTGTTTCTTTGCTGGTGTGGACAATGTAAGACATCCTTACTGCTTTCATGACTCAAACCAAATAGGAAATCACCAACCCTGCAAGCAAAACCTCCTAAAAACCAAACTACATCCTTTTGTACTTAACCACAAGCCTCCTTCTCTGGCATTTTTAAATAATAACTCCCAGGCACATCTACAAAACAACTTTGGTTAAACAAGAATGGAACCTGCACCTCAGTGACCCAAAATGCAAAGTGAAACTGCAAGGAGAACCGAAGAGACTAAGACAAAAACAAAGAGTAAAAGAGGAACATTTAATTTTCAACTGTAAGTTGCACTAAGTTTTTGTTTAATATTATTTCAAAAAAACCCCACAAAATCAAATCTCCAAATCGGCTGCTTCATATTGTATTTATAAGAGTAAAATTAAGTTTTCCAAGTCTTTGGATAAAGGTGAAACTTTTAATACATACTCTGAACACAGATAATCTCTGGCTAGTCCTCCAGTGTAGCCTAAAAGCTTGGAAGCAAGAGAACTCACATATGTGTTAAGACAGCCTCTCCAATCCAAGCCAACCAACAAAAACTGTGCAGGTTACCCCACCAACTTCCAAGTAATTTCCTGCCTTAACAGCCTATACATGAATGACATTTTTTCTGGATTTTGTCACACTGAACACCTCAAGCCAAAAATCCTGTTGTTACTTCTGTCAGCATTTACTGTAACACACACTGACTCTACTTTTATTTCATGCAGTTAGGAGGCAATGTCTGATACTCTGAAGCTTTCCTCCAAGCAGTCATGAGTGATAAGTTACACACTGTCTTCCTTACATTCCTCTCTCCAGAATGTTCTGTGGGTCTTAATGAAATAGAATGCAGTGTCTTTAAGTATCTGGAAAATCGAAATCGTTAACTTACCATTAATAGTAAACTTGCTATCAGTGTAGATTATTAACTTCTTGATGTTGTGACTCTTGGCTTGCTCTATTGCTTTGCAGGCTGCCTTAAGAACATTTCAATACAATCACAGTTAAGAAAGGATTTTGACCACATGGAATTAAAATAGCAACAAAGTACCTCATGCTAACACAGAACTACAAAAAGTATTACTGTAACCGCTCCACCAGTGGTTATCAACATGTGTTAGTGTAGAGAATCCCAGAATTATGTATACAGATGACACCTTTATGATTCAGGCAAAGAGGCAGGCACCGAAGTTTCAATGGCAAAAAACCCTCGTAACATTCTGATGTTCACCTCTGTGCTGAAGGAGTAGCTCTCTGACCCATGTTCTAACCATCAAAACCTCTAACAACTGCACACCAAGTTTTAGGCATTTTCTCCAAAACTTTGAGGAGGAAGGACTCATATCAGTTCCAATAGTCTGGAAGCCTTAACAGCTTGGTGGGTTTTTTTCTGCTCTGAAATATAACAGGGAGAAGTGGCTGAGTGTGGATGTAGAGCTGAAGAGCCCTTTAGTGACAAGTTTGACTGCTGGCACACCAACACCACCTCTGCTTGTCTCTCACTAAAATGAACTTTGTAGTTTTTAAGCAGATCAATTGACCATTTCAGTTCATCTCCAAACAAAGTGTGGGACAGCAGCAATACCATAATTAAGCAGAGATGAGAAGGAAAGACTAAATCTGCTGTTGCCAATAGCAGTTAATCAGGAACCTAGAACGCTTTTTATATATATCTAAGAATTATGATACTCTGATCCTGCCATCATAAAAAGCTGACTCTCCACTTGACCAATACTCAGCAGCACTCACTCCAAAGTCTGAAACATATACATTAAAAATGCAAGGGAATCTATACAGATTTGAGAGCCAGACTTTCCTAATGTAAGGCTGTTTAAATAGCTGTGCTTGATGACATTTGGGAATTCTCAAGGTGAATTACCCTGTTCAAAACCAGTATGGACCAATAAAACTTGAGGGTAACTATTTGTTTGAAGTCATAACTCTGGATATTTTGCATACTTCCCTTAGAGCTCCATACTAGTTTCTGAAAACCAGAGTTAAAATAGACATGAAAGTGCTACTGCAGTCTAACACAGAGAAGCATTTCTAGACATTTACTACTTACATGGATTTCTGCTCTTTGGTTAGTCTGCCGTCCAGGAAGTCTTTCACTGGTGTTTCTGTGTCCAAAGAACAAACAGTAAATTAGTTATCTTCAGTATTCAGAGTGGTGTATAATGGCTACACATTAAAAAAATAAATACAAGAGAAGTACTTTTGTTTCTATAAAGAAGGATGAATAGATATTCTAGCACCTGCATAGAGCAACCTGCAAATCTGGACCTGTCATCAATATGAAATTACATTTGCCATCTTCTGTGCACACCGACTTGTATTGAAAAACTTTCTGCATTTCTTTAATTCTAGCTTCAGCTCCCAAAAATATTATTTTCAGTTGATTTTCCCCAGAGAAGCTCCTTTCTCTTCTCCCGTCAGTAACTCCCTCATCTCCTAACACTGTCATTCTGAGTCTCAACAGCAGAGTTTCATATTTAAAAGAAGGCTGGTATTACAAATCACATAAAAACCAAATAGAATATATCAATAAAAAAATTCCATCCAGCTACTTACAAAGGGTGGCCTGGTCCCCAGTAGACACCTATTCCAGCACGTGCCCTATTACGTCCGTTACCAGTGCAACAACCATCTGTATAAACAACTGCGAAGTCACCTGCAAAAAAAATTACCAAAAATCAGAAATTCAAGCACTTCTTCAAGAACACAGACTCTTTAAGCTGAAAGAAATGTTTGCCAGTACATTAATCTCCAAAACTTCCTAGCCAAGACAACCCCTTCCAAAAGTTAACTGCAGAAGCCATGTGAATTAGGACCACAGAACACAAGTCCCCCTGCAGCTTGACACCCTCACTGCTGTCAAACCAGTCAGCCTCAAGAATGTCTGCTCCAAGTCCCACACTTCTTGCTACAGTTCACATCTTCTTCAAAACTTCCCAGCTACATCAAGACATTTAAGTATAGTCTGTAACCCAAACGCACATAAAATCACCACACCTACCACAATATGATTAAGCTATATGTTGATATCAGTTAAAACCAATCAAAATTACATTGAAAGATGTGAACAAATAGGTCATGGCTCACATTTCCATTTCAAAAAGAAATAATGTGCCTGATGCTGCCATATACAAACCTCCCTAATAGCTATACTTGTTGCTTATCACTGAGTGTAAAGAAATGAAAAGAATTATAGGACCTCACCCATATATGAAAACTTATCTTCACTGACTGTTAGTGTTGAGCACACTGAGTGTACTTCATGTTTTACACGCTTTGCAATCTGCTCTTCGTTTGTAGACTGTTCATACGGCCTTTTACATGCACTGCAACACACGGTATTCAATTCTGGTTCCTCTCTCTGGCTACCACTTTCTTGTTCCACAACTGGAGAACCAAAAGCTCCTTAAAAATAAAAAAGTAAGTTCAGCAAAATCTAATTTTATTTGAAATAACTGCTTGTAAAGACAAGAGTTGTTATCAGTTACTAGCAATGTCAGTCTGTTATCTGACACCATCCCGAGCTACTATGCAAAAAAAATAGAATATTCCAGTCATACTTCATCCTAAATCAAACCGAAGAGGAGACAGAT
The DNA here is from genome assembly GCA_013397935.1 of Dasyornis broadbenti. Lineage (NCBI taxonomy): Eukaryota > Metazoa > Chordata > Aves > Passeriformes > Dasyornithidae > Dasyornis > Dasyornis broadbenti. The sequence goes on from VZRN01004841.1 coordinate 16,390, forward strand.
ATGCAAAGGCCCTTACACCTTAACACGGACACGGAACAAGCAACGCTCTCCAAGCACCCACAGAACTACTTTAACAGCACTGGCACATCCATCGCCGTGTCCGGAGGCCACGGCCATGGCCACGGCCCTGCGCCAGTGAGGAGGAATGAACAGAGGCTAGTGTCCACGTTTCGGCAGCAGCCGCAGCACTGGCACAGCCCCCGTGCAGAGCCAGGCGGGTCGCGTCCTGCCTCCTGCCTGCCCCGAGCCCCCGGCGAGACGCTCGCGGTCCTTCCTTCCCTTCCTCCCTTCCCGGGCGGCGGGACGCGCTACCTGCCGGCTCGGGTTGTTGCTGCTGCGGCCCCGGGACGCCGGAGCGCACGAAGGTCCAGGCGTCCTTCTCGCTGGCGAACTTCTTAAAGCTAGCGAAGGGGAACTTGTTCACCTGCTCCTGGCACTCCGCCCTGCAACAGAGCGGGCGGCGGTGAGGCCGGGCCGGGCGAGTTGTTCCCGGCTCCCCCGCGGCCCTCGCTCACCAGGTGCGGTACACGCCGGTCCGCCGGCCCTTGCGCACCGCGTAGAACATGGAGCCGCCCCTGGGGACAAAGCAGGAGTGGCTGAGCACGGCCACGAGCCAGCGCAGCATCACGCGGCCGCTCCGCCATCCGCGCCCCCGACCCGCGCCCACCCGGCACCGCTGCGCCTGCGCCGCGCTCGTGCCGGGGCTTCCTACGGGCCGCCAGGGCGGCCAAAGTACCGGGAGATCCCGCCCCGCTCGGTTTAATATGGGTTGGGTTTTTTGTTCGTTTGTTTTGTTCCCTTCTCCCGCCAATAATGGTATTTTAAAAACCTAAATCAGCTGTTGTTTTGGGGGTGGGGCACGAGGTGTGTGAGGTCGTAGTGGTTTTACACAAACTACCTCGTTCTGGAAGCCGCAGTAGTTAAAAGCAAATGAGACCTCACAGGTGCGTTGACATGTTTAGCACGTCCAAAAGTTTGCAGCTGAACAAGGTCGTTAAACTGCTTCTCCAATTAACGTTAAGGGCTCTAGGTACACGTGTTCCAGTTGAGGCCTGTGCCGAGGTGGCCCCTGGAGTGAGAAGAAACACTTTCACAGAATCGCAGGATCCTTAGGGTTGGGAGGGACCTCTAGAGATCATCTGCCAAGGCAGGGTCACCTGGCACAGGTGACACAGGAGCGTGTCCTGGTGGGTTTTGAATGTCTCCAGAGAGAGAGACTCCACAACCTCCCTCGGCAGCTATTCCAGTGCTCTGATACCCTTAGTGTAAAGAAGTTCCTCCTTATGTTGAGGTGGAACTTCTCATGTTTTAGTTTATGGCCACTGCTTCTCACCCTGTCGCTGAGCACCACCAAAAAGAGTCTGGCACTATCCTCTTGGCACCTGCCTTTGAGATAGTTACATGCATTAATGAGATACATTGCCCAAGCAAGCTGCTGCTGTATATCCTTGTATCCAGACTGGCATGTACTGTGACACCAAAGATGGGAGCTCTGGGTATGTGCCAAATTCAGTACCTCAGCTTCTGAGGACATCAAAGTAGCAAAGATGGGTGCAGTGGTGTGGCCACCTCCAGAAATAGCCCAATATATCCGAGCTGCTGCATTTTCAGCTGCTGGACTTCCCTTATGGCTCTAATACAGATCCCTGTGACAAAGCTGACCACAGGGTGCCAGAGCTGCAGTGTCGTGTCCAGATTTATGAGGGTGGCCTGGTAAAATGCCAGGAATGCAAAACACTGGCGTTAATTTTGCTTTCTGTTGCAAAACGAGCAAATGGGCTCAACATTACTATGCGTATCAGTTGGATAACACTCTTCTCTTTAAAAAAAATACAAACCCAAAGAGCTTATGTATTTGACAGGCCTTGGTGGAACAGAGAAACAACTTGGTCAGGGTTGTATGAGAATATAATTACTGCATTTTTCTTGCTTCTTCCAATATATTCATGAGACTTCATATACTCTTAGAAAATGCTTATGTCTGCTTTTCTCAGATCAAGATTATTTACACTGATTATCTCTGTGAAGGTTTCCACTGAGACTTTTCACTACTTCCTGCCTGTGATATTTTTATTTTATTGCTCTTGAATAGCTTTTCTTTTAATTATAATTTTCTACAGTAGAAGGATTTCTTATTCCTTATAGGTTTGCACATTTTTATTACTCGCAGTCTTCTTTGGTCAACACATACTAATGGAACAACAAGCAGTAAGTTATGGCAAAAGAAAAGACCTTCTGTTACCCTCATTAATGCTCTGGTTCAACAGATTCATGCATCAAATTTACATCCAAGGACTGAGCAATAACTCTCCTGCCATCATGACCAACATGCAGAGCTCAGATTCAAACCAGAAAAAAAAAAGATTTTTGAAGTCCACTGAGTGCTATGCACACCCTTTGCTTTTTCTCTCAGTTGGTAAAACTGAGGCTGTATATGATGCTAGCTCTACCTTTACTGCTGCATCTCTGTTGCTGAATTTTCCATGCTGTTGTGCTGCAGTGGCAGGAGGGATGGATCCCTTTCCTCCCATGACAGCTGGCATTTTTACTGCAATAGCATTTAGCAGTGCTAGGCTAAGTGATGCCTGTGTTTGCTCCATGGTACTCGCCCTCTGGTTGCTGTAGCATTAGTGGAGTTGGGGAGTTTTCCAATCAGCCTGGAGCAGAAAGGACATTTCAGGCTCTGTAACTGTTGTTTTTTTTTTTTTTTTTAATGAGTGTGAAGACTTACCAAGAAGTGAACCATTTAGTCCCCACCTGCAAAGCTGAGGCATTCAGTCACAAAAACTCTCATCTGAATATAGATTAACGTAAATATATATGTGGATTGGTAACCCTGTGTAGCCACTGCAGAATAAGATGATCACATACACAAATCCAGCCAATTTTTGCCAAATGAAAACTTGCTCAAGCACTTGTGTGACCACAGATGAGGTGCTTGGGATGAGTGACTAAGGGAAATAAGAGAAGAGCAAGTCCCTGTTTTGGTAGAACCATAGTAGCACCATGTTCAATGAGTGGTCATTAAGCCACACACGGCAGTCATATTTTACAGTTCATAACGAGTCCAGTATTTCTTCCCCACATTAGAACCAAAACTTGTTTATTCATTTATTAACCATTTTTGTGGCAGCTATTTCTGAATTTATAACAGACAGTCTGTAGGAAAAGAGGAGGACTTAATATATGTGTTCAAAATGTTAGCTGATTACTTTGTCCCACATTAGTGCCTGTAATTAGCTAAGCATTTTAATATTGTTTGATAAATATTTTAGCTTGAAACATGTTTAACCATCATGTGGTTTCCCACATAAGGTTTTAAAGCAAAATTTGATGTGACCCAAATCAAGTGTCTCCTATTTAAAACTGAACTTTTAGGTGGGGAGGTCACTAGGTAGGCATTTTTTCGAGCATACCTTGCAAATGTACGTTATAGTGCCATCTCATCACCTTGACTGAAAATATAAGACAGGAAAATTATGTGTTTTATCTTCCTTCTCAGAATTGAGATCTTGCTGAACAAAGTACTTGCCTGTACTTCAGTGTAAAGCTATGTGTCCGTGAAGCTGCAAAGCAGTAGTCCCTCAGCATCATCACAGCCTTCAGTCGATCCTTAGAAGAACAGCCTACCCACGAGGTGGTTGTACAAGCCTTTTTCAGAAAGTGAACTAGAAATAGACTCAGTTTTGCTTCCAGTTCTGGAATTAGCTAAGACCCTGACATGACTGGCCATCTTGCTCTGTTTCTTCCACTTATTATATTACTTATTGCTATATTCGTAACATCATGACATCATATATTCATAACATTCACAGCGTCCTATTGGTGTTGGGATAATTTTGTTACACATCTGACTAATTAATCCTTTCCACTTCTTCATCCTGCCCATTCTGAGACTGCACTGCATAAAAATCTTATTAATTATATTACTTTGTAGTGACATAACTTCTTTTAAAGATTACAGGTCCACAGTGATTCTTAAAAACCTGTCAGATACTTTGAGTACCAGGCATTATTGGGTACCAGGCACATTGATCTTGACACTCTGCATCCTTCCCTTAACATAAATTCAGTGTCCAAAGGGAAACATCTCTCTACACCTTTTCTTCTCGTTGCTGTTATACAGCATCCTGGTCTGTTCAGTAGCACTCATAGCATGGAGATGGGAAGCTGCAGACAGTCACATTGCATCTTTATTCATTAATGCTCTGAACAGTCATGTTTTGATCCATCCACACATCACCTATTCTTTCTCCCTCTCATGAATGACTTCACAGTATAAACTGAGTGCAGACTACTGGACTGCCCAGATGATTCCTTGTTAACTGTCTTTTTGTTACTCTTCGATCAGGTCCTGATCACTGTTCCTTAGCCAATCGAAATCTCTATAATACTAACCCTGGCCATCAGTATGAGCTAAGCAGTTTTTCCTCATTCCTTGAATTCATGCTAGGAAGGAAGAGTGACTTGGGAGAAAAATGGGAACTGAACAATCTGCTTTTCTGGCTATCATAAATTTAGTTAAAAGTCCACTAAAGTTAGAAAACATGATGAGCTGCCTTTTGCTGATGATAAGGTTGTTTAGGTTGGAGTGTTGGTTGTCTTTGTCAGTTTTTTGTTTACAGGAGCTTATTAGTCCACTACTGTATTTTTTAAGTAACAGACTTTACACACACCATTATATAGTAACAGCAAATGTGGTAGTACAAGCTTAACCTGGCAGCTCTTAGGGTAATCCAGGGAATCTGAGCACAGAACCAGTGCTCTGAACCGCATTCTTGGGTCTAACATCCCTGGACAGTATGTGCCAAGAGCTGCACACCTGCCTCCAAGTGGGTCTTTCCCTTGAACAGGAAACTTAAATTAGCCAACAGGGAAGTGTCAAGATGGGGAGTTTTTGCCGAGGCAAGGTTTTAGCTCCATTTCAGATATACAGCCAGGCACTTTTACCTGAATCAACATACAAGTCACTTCTTTCGAAATTAAAAGTACAGCTTGTTCTATCAGTGTGCAACCCAAGTGTTACTAGAGCCTTCTTCGTTAGATAGTAACACAGTACATAATAAAAAGTGCTTCCTCTGATGACAGAGTATGTTGAGTCCAGCATTCTCGAGCTATTACCTGAACACAGTTGAAGACTCGTGCATTATTTCTAGTCTAAAAACAATGTAGTAACTGTGATCACTGTGACATTGCCTTAGCGGAAGCAATTGAGAGGTCATGTTTATAGAGGCAAATAAAAACCAAAGCCAGGCTGCCCTGGGCTGGCAGGGGATTGCCCACGCTCCGTGGTTGCCAACATGCACCTTGGCATGGTTGTGACCGTGTCTCTCCAGCACAACACCTCACTGCAGGCCAGAAGTGATGGTACCAGTACTGCTCCAGCTCCTGCCTTGAAATGGCAGAACATCGGGGTGAGCTCCCAAACCACTAAATTAACGGCGAGTGATGAAACGGAGAGGGGAGAAAAAACATCATCCACTCTCCCAGTGCTGTTAGAGCGATGGCTGCTGCCGCCCTACACAGCCCTGGCGGGAGGGACGGAGGCAGGTCCGCGGGGCAAGTAGAGCCGCGCTTCCTCCGCGGGCTGAGCAAACCGAGCGGACCGCGGTGCTAAGGCCGAGATCCTGGTAGCTTTTCACAGGACTGGCATTTCGACACTAGAGACCGAGAATTCCGCTTGTGAGGGGAGCGGCGGGGACAGCCCACGGAGAAGCAAGTGTCAGCGACGTCTTGGCGTAACAGCGAAGAACAGAGCGCTGCAGGCTTTCCCTCCCTCTCCTTCGCTCCCTGCCGCCCCCAGCGCATCCTCGGTAGATGCTGGGCGGGACGGGAGGGCAGTTCCCACCGCCCGCCCCGCTGCACGGCACTGCGCAGGTGCCAGCCCGCGCCCTCCGCGCCAGGACTCCAAATGTCCGCTCGGGCTTCTCTGTCGCGGAGGCGCGGAGTATTCACGGGGCCCGAGCGTACCCGCCCTGCCCTTTTTCCTGCTCCGGCTTCACCCCGGAGTGGGCGGGGCTAGCGCCTTCCCTGCCCGCGATTTGGCCTGCTCTCGCGAGAGCTCCCCCNGCCGGGCGGGGGGCGGGGGGGGGCCCGGGGCGGGGCCCGCCGTTCTCTCGCCGGGGCCGCCGCGATACGGGACTGGGCACGGTGCGGGGCCTCCCGCGGCACTGCGGCGTGGGGATGCGCCCGATTACCGCCCGTCCGGGGCCCGATGGCCGCCGGGGCGCCCGGGCCCGGGGGTGGCCAGCCGGCGGGGCTTCTCTCCTCCCTCGCCCGGCGGCGCCCCGCGGGAGGCGGGAGGATGGGGCCTGGGCCGGGAGCAGGGCCCAGGAGCGCCGCTCGCCCGTCGGGCGACTCGTGGGACTTCGTGAGTGGTGGTGCTGCTTCCTGGGGCCTTGCAGCAGGCCCCGAGGTGGGCAGGCCCTGCGCTCCCCGGGACGGCTTTCCTGTGTCTTGGTGGGCACCCTCTGGAGCGACATGCTGGGGCTGGCCCGGCCCGTGGGGCGCTCTCTACCTTAGTTTTGGAGCGTGTGGCTGCGCAGCCGGATTGCAGAGTCCCGGCTGTGTTTGGAACAGGTGACATGTGCCTGGTGACAGCCGAAGTGTTCTTTTGCGTTGCAGAAAGGCCATGTTCAGCTCTAGCGCCAAGATTGTGAAGCCTAATGGCGAGAAGCCAGATGAGTTCGAGTCTGGTATATCCCAGGTATGTGGCTTTTCCTTGTGCTCTTTGGTAACTCACTTCAAGTTAGAGACAGTTGTTCAGACCCTAAACTTTGAGGTTTATCCTGTGTAAACGTGGTTTTTTTTTCTAGTTTTACTTAGGAACTGAGTCAGTTAGCCTCTGTTTCCATCAGTTTGACTTATTGCATGTTGGTGTGCCTAACAGGAAGTTAAATCTTTGATATTGACTGGGATAAAAAGTATATAGATGCTCTCTGGCACTGTGGACACACTTTGGTCTCAAGGGTTCTTATGAATTGAACTGTATGTAATGGATTATTCCGTAACTTCACTTTTCTAGGCTCTACTGGAGTTGGAAATGAACTCCGACTTAAAGGCTCAGCTGCGGGAGTTGAACATCACAGCTGCTAAGGTAGGCTGAACCTTCTCCACCAAGAACTGGGTAGTGACTTGTTCTGTGTATGTTTAATTTTTGTGGATGTTAATGTACTGGGTGAATGGTGTATTAAGCCCTTTCTTATGGCCTGCGATAGTTTCATTATTTGCTCTTGTGGCATATATTCTGGTATTTGCTGTTAGCACGTAGGATTTTGCAATAGGGTTTTTCTTAGGAACTAGTCTGAAAAGTTTCTGTACAAGCCCAAATAGCGGTTTAGTGTGTTAAATAAAAGTGCTTAAAAATGATGATTCTACTTTATGTCTCTCCAGCCTGGGTTTGGGGTCTGAAACTGGCTTTTTGCATGTAGATACTGGCTGGAAATGTAGGTGTTACAGAAATTTTGTCAGAAACATAAACTGCAGTACTCTTCGTAAAAAAGATTTGTTGTGAGTCTCTTATGCACAAGTAATAGGTGGTAGGTGGATTAAGGTAATAGACTGACTTGATTGTGTGGCTTAGCCTACTCGCACATTTCAGTTTTATATCATGCAGGCAACTGAAACATCAAGGAAGAAAAGGAAGAAAACAGTTTGTGGAAAAGGAGGAAGAAAATCAGTGTTAGAATTTGTCATCCTGGAAGACTGGATGGCAGAAATGAAGCTGGTCACTGCAAACAGATACTTATGTGAGCTGTTTATGGTTCTTGCCCAGGCCCACCAGTAGAGATACAGGGGCCTGCCTGCTTAGAGTTGAGTTAAAGAATCTGGGAATGCAGAAAGCAGCTTCGTGTATGAGCTGAGGGGCCTTCAGAAGAAACCTCATCTGTGGAAGTACAGCAATGCCAGCTGTGCTTAGTGAATGGTTTTTAAAAACGTCTTTGTTGTTTACTTAGCTGCTTGATTTTATTTGTGGGGAATCTTCTATGGGCATCTGAGTTGCCTCATGAAGACGTAGCTGGTGAAAAACAATCCATCTTTCCGTTCTGTTGGAGGATGAGGATGTCTCTGCAGCCAGTTTCATGGGAGAAGCATCTTGTAAGCCCATGCAAACTTCTTTCGGTTTGATCAACTACTGGAGAGATAAACCAGGGGAGAAGTAACCTGTCTTAGTGTATTGTAATCCTGTTGGCATTTGGAGGGGTGAGAAATGTTTTGATTGAGTAGTGGTGCAGGCATTTGGCCAGGCTCAAACCACAACACCTAGGCAAGTGCTGGACAGAAGGTGTTTTCCATGAAGCAGTAGATTGACAGTAAGAGATTTGTTCCTGTAAGCTTTGTCTAGTCTGCATTAGAAGCAAGTAATTTGTGAAACGTATCAGCACAACGACAGATGTGATGGTAAGCATTCAGTGTAGTTACAGTTCTAGCATCTGAGTCTCATCCTGCAGAAGGAATGGGCTTTGCTGTTGAGAGGATGTGATTCTGAAAGGGGTAATGGGATTTATTGCCCAATCACTCCTCCACAGCAAGACAATTGCTCTGATAGAGGGTTTTCTGTTCAGTGCTTTGTAGAACATTAAGGCAGGTACTGCTCTCTGATGCACTCCCCAACTCACAGAGTCAGAAGCAAGACTGTCAATGCCTGTGCTTCGAGGATTCATGGTCTAACCAAACATTACTTCTCAACTCCCAGCTAATGCTTACTTTGTACTTCTGTTTCAGGAAATTGAAGTGGGTGGTGGCAGAAAAGCCATCATTATCTTCGTACCAGTTCCTCAGCTGAAGTCCTTCCAGAAGATTCAGGTGCGGCTAGTTCGGGAGCTGGAGAAGAAATTTAGTGGAAAACATGTGGTGTTCATCGCTCAGGTAAAAAAGCCCTTAGAATTACAAAAATGTTGATTTGAAGAGATTTGTGGAGGTCATCTAGTCCAGGCTCGTGCATGTTCCAGTGTTGCATTACCCTTTCAAGGTAATGGTGACAGTAAGTCATTGTATCAGCAGGAAATATAATGAGTGTCTGGTAGAAGTTAGCTAAAATGATTTCAGCTGGCAGCTATGGAAACTTGGTAAGATGCAAAACTTTTCCATGGAGGATGTAACTTTCTTGTTCTCTTACTCCTTCAGTTTGAGACGCAAAGCTTGAAAATGAAACAGGGTAGATACTAATAGGAACTTTACTACATTTATACAGTCTAAGCACTTAAAATTTAAGTTAATAGAAAAGAAGAAAAAAACCTGATGGAAGTTCTAAATATATGGCAGGAGCTGAGGCATGAAAAGGTGAGGTAGGGATCTCTGGGCAGTACTTAAGGACTGGACAAACTAGGGATCTGTGTGCAGAGTGGACTATTAGTTCGACTGAAGCTGTTATTAGTGAAGATTTTTCTTAATATAATTTCAGGAGTCAGAGCATCTTACTGTGAATCTTTGTGTGGCCAAGAAGATTTATTTTAATGAAGTGCCTCTGGCTCACTTCCCCTAAACGTTCTTCACCCAGAGGGTGTTTGGGCACTGGAACAGGCCCCCCAGGGATATGGTCACAGCACCAGCCTGAGCTCAAGAAGCATTTGGGCAATGCTCTTGGGCACATGGTGTGACTTGTGGGGCTGTTCTGTGCAGGGCCAGGAGCTGGACTCGGATGATCCTTGTGGGTCTCTTCCAACTCAGCATATTCTGTGATTCTACTTAAGAATTCCTTGTCAGTTCAGTAATCTGTATTTTAGAAGGGAACATGTGCTTTTGAGTATGACGTGTCCCAGTTTGGATTATGGTAACCCCATCATGAATACATGGGAGAAGCTGGAGAAGCATAATGGAGAAACTTTGATGTGATGGTAGAAAATACTGCAGGTGACTAAAAGTGCGTCTGAAACTTGTGATCTAGAGTAGTATAAATTAATTTAGATGCTAATTTTGGAACAGGTTATATTTAAGCTGGGATTTGATCTGGATTGTGCAATACATTTTATTATTAAAACTAGCATTTCAGTCTCAGATATCAACTAGCTGTCTGTGGAACTGAGCTCACTGCTCTGGTTTGCACCAGAGGCTGAAACAAAAATTCAAAATTCCTTGGGATTTCTATTCCCAGAGAAGAGTGTTCACAGTGAGGAAGATGCAATAAACTACTGTGGTTGTATTACTGTGAAGAGGGGATGAAGTACAAATCCTTTATTTCAATGCATTGAATACAGGATTGCTAATTGATAAATATAGTGGTATAGCACTTCAGCTTCTGCAGGTAACTCCAGTTTCTGATGTTGGTATAACTTTAAGCATACTTAAATCTACTCTTTAGGTTTTTCATGCATTGGTTTCTAGTGTAGAGGGAGAAGGTGCATGTGCTGGAGATGTTTCTGAGTTGATTGTAACCACTAGATACTGAAAAATGCCTTTGGTTTTTTTTGCCTTAACAGAGAAGGATTCTGCCCAAGCCAACAAGAAAAAGCCGCACAAAAAACAAGCAAAAACGTCCCAGGAGGTTAGTAAATAATACTGATTCAGTATGACAGCCTTCTTTTGTAACTGGTGGTTTTGTCAAGTAATGGTTGGTTGAGTTTTTGAGAAGTTGTTCAAGTGATTGGGTGGTCTTGTCCTTTCTCCTACTACTTGAAATAATATCTGTCGTTTGACTGCTAAAGTGTGCAGTAGAAAGCTCATCTTTGGGCACTGTGTTGCATTTCTTAGCACTGGATTTGTATTTCCAGCTACAGCTGTAGCAAATTTTTAGCCAGCAGTGCTGGCTTAAGAAACCCCAACCTGCTGTCTCTGTTACCACAGTGTGCTGACAAGAACTATTTTTTTTTAAGTTGTAGGAAGAGCCTCTTCCACCTCACATGTTAGACTGTGCAGAAGTCAAGGCTGGCACACTGAAGGGGATGCAATGAGGGAGAGAGTGGCTGAGGAGGGGTATAGGTATGAGTACTAGTCCCTCTGGATATGAATTTGATAGCAATAGTATAGTCATTTGTGTTAAATGGCCTCCCTGCTCTCATCTAGTCACTTGATTGCTAGACATGCAACACTTCTATGTCTCTCTGGTTGTCAGTGCCTCATCTGTATGTTGCTATATCATTATGTAAGTCTGTGTCTTAAAAGTTTGTCCTTTATGATATGTGGCATGTCTCGTAGCTTCTTCCTGCCCCGATATTATACCTGTGTCATGTATTACTGTATTTGCAGTCTTCACGCATGGATTTTAGAAGTACAGTTTCACAGTAGTGATGTAGCTGCAGTCCTGTCTTCAGAGGACTCTGCCTGAGTTCTATTAAAACTAGCACTGCACAGTGGTTACAGAAGCTGGCATTTGTGTCTGAGTAGCATGCTGCCACTTTCTGTGCAAGGGAAGGCAAGTGTGCAGGACTGCCCCATCTCAGCCTGAGATGAGATCAGGCTGCTGCGTTATTGTGGATGTCTGTTTCCCTTAGCTGCCCCAGTCTTGGCAGGTGTGAAGTGCTGCTGTAGACACAGATTTTAGTTACTAGTGATACTGCCATGATACTGTGGATTGGGATGGTGGAAGTCTTACTCGTCATCTAGACACATGTGAAATAACCTGGGCTACCTTTTCTCATGTTGGCTCACTTCCGGACAGTTCAGGAACTCACAAATAGGCTTCAAACAGTCTTCTAAGTGTGGACTCAGTTTACCAGCTAGTCTTTTTCTGTATTATGTTGGTATTTTAAGCTGCGTGGGTTTAGGCAGATGAAGAATCCGGTTTTTTCAAAACTGGGTCTCCTGTGAGTGTACGTGCAGCTGAGGATGCTCATACACTTAAACTGTTCCAGTTAGTGTCTCTGGCAGAGTTGCAGATGGAGCAGTTTGGCTTTGATTTAAATAAAATGTTCAATAAATGTGTAGAAATAGAATAATGTTTTAGGGCTGTTGCCAAGAAATGACTTGTAATCTAAAAGGCCAGAAACCTGGCTACTTTTTCTCATGGTGCAGTCATTAAGTTTCTGCACTTTGTAGAATTTAGCTCTTCTTTTTGCATGACCTGTGATAGTGTTGTATTGTCACACTGTGGCATTAAAAGAGAAAAAACGCCACTGAATTTTCAGCCAAAGCATGCTATGGAAGGTTTAAACCTTGTCAAACTGGAAAATTTTCAAGAGGATGTGTTTTAATGATATAATTATGGCATTTCAGCCGTACACTTACAGCAGTGCACGATGCTATTCTTGAGGACCTGGTCTTCCCAAGTGAAATCGTGGGCAAGAGAATCCGCGTAAAACTGGACGGCAGCAGGCTTATAAAAGTCCATCTGGACAAAGCACAACAGAACAATGTTGAACACAAGGTAAATGAAAAATTTTCTTTCTCACGCAGGTCAGGGTGACATTCTGACATCCCTAAGAGACTGCTTATGGATGCAGTAAAAGACTTGCCTTATGGCTTGTGGCAGTGGAGATGCTTCTGTTTGTATCTGGAGAAAGGTGCTGAAATAGAGGCAGGACAGTTTTGAGCTAAAGCTCTAGTTCAACTTGCCAAAGCCCCTGCATTTTAAAGTAGCTATATTAGTTCCCTAATGGGGACAGTATTTTATTGGGCTTTTTGTATGTATAGGGGTTGGTTGGGTTGGTTGATTTGTTTGTTTGTGGTTTTTTGTTTTTCAAGTGAAGCACTTAGCTTTGACCTTAAACAGATGTGCTCAGTAAAGCCTGCCCTTTGCTAGGGTTTTTTCCAGCAGGGGGAAATGGGGGGCTGGTGTTTGGGCCTGTTCAACTGTTGGGGTCTCATGGTTGCAAATCAAAGAAAGTCCAAATACTCTAGAAGAAAATAATTGGCCTCAGAGTGAAAATACACTGGCAAATAGTATAGTATCTTACGTGTGTTAACTTAGAGTTACTCGTTTACACAGCATGTATAAGCAAGATTTATTTGTCTTCACAGGTGGAAACATTTTCTGGTGTGTACAAGAAGCTCACAGGCAAAGATGTGGTGTTTGAATTTCCAGAATTCCAGCTGTAAAATGCAAAAAATGGCTGAATAAACAACTGTTCATATAACAGAGTAATTTCATTTAAATTTTGAATTCCATTAACACAGATGGGGATTAACTGGTTCATGGGACTTCACCACTGTCTGGAGAGTCACACCTGTGTATCAAAGTTTAAAGTCCCAAGCATTTTAATAGTAGCCCTCTAGGGTTTTTCTTGGCACTGTTGCAACACAACTGGACAAAAGAATCCAGAGTCTGCAAAAAGTATTTCTAACGAAAAACCTAAGTATTCCAGATCTCACCTTGTGGGCAGAATATGGAGAATTACTGTAGAGCAGTGGAACTCCTGAGTTTTGCACAAGAGATACTGGTTGGAGACCTACATGTTCCTGACACTGGAAGAAGTCAACTAGCAGGTGGTGTGTGACTTAGGAAATAAATGATGTCTGGATAAGGGGTTTAAATTTTTAGGAAATACGTTGGGGAAAGTATAGGTTGATTTTGAGGTAACTTGCTCTAAAAGGCAGCATTTCTTACCAGTTCTTACCTAAAAGCAGAGTCTGTAGCTTCTCACCTTTATCAGACTGAAATAGGAAGGAATTTTTACTTCTTTAGTGCTTGACTACATCACTGGACAAAAACTACAGTTTTTTAGTTATTGATTGTGCTTTCAGAAATGTTTAGGATTTGTTTTAAATGTTTAACATGGTTCTGTACATGCTTGATGATAGAGGGAGAGATGGGGAAGGACTAGATGTATCAGCTGGTACATCCAATGGCTGAAAGATAGTGTCCCAGAAACACTACATTTTTGACTTCAGTATCTGTGTTTAGGACCACTTGATGCAAGCTTAGAGGGAAGTGTGGAGTTGGGCATCTACAGTTCTGAGCAAATGATATGAGTTTAGTACTTGATTGTACTAAGCATGGTATTAGGAGTAAGTGTTTAGCGCAGTAGAAGACAACTAATTATGGAGTCGCTCTATTAGTGGAGAGCTAAGTTGGGAACAAGTTGTGTGAGAGGAGCACTTAATTACTTGCATGTTCTTACCTGGGAGTAGATGGAGGACAAGTGCCACTCACTGAGGGTCTTCATACCCTTACTTCTTTTTCCATTTACAGTGGTTTTGGTTGCTTCCCATTTGACCTTTTCTTTAGCTGTGGAGAGCCAAAAGGTTAAAACAAGTTCTGCATTGCTTTTTCATTGAAGAAATAGTAAAAGTAACAGCATGACTTAGTAGGGCAGGACAGATAGCCCTGTGCTTTTGGTGCTGAGAGTGCAAAGAATGAAAAAGTGTCCTGTTGCAATTAGTTAATTTCCTGTTACTTGCTGACAAGGCTTGAATATTTGCACAAAAAGCAGGCTGTATCTTTGAAGAAGTTTGTTTACCCTCAGGCCTTTTCCTATCTCCTTTTCAAACTTCTGTCTCTGGAGCATAACTTAATTCCTTATTTATTCCTTGACTATTTATTCATCTTGGATGATTCAGCAGAAGTGAATTTGTCAGCTTCCCTTGGAATTAGGTGAGAGGAATTGTAGGTATATAATAATCCCAAATCCTGTTTACTTGTGTGGAGAATAATTGTAAAAAGTCTTGCAGTAGGGGTGTCATAACTTCCGAATTCAAGTTTTCATTGCAAAAATGGGTATTACTCAGATTGGAAATTCCACCCCCTCTAGTCCCCCAAAAATCTAGTCTTGAGTCAGACACATTGCTAAGCTTCCCACTAAAAGTCACAGGTGGCAGCCTGTGTGAATAAACCTTGGCTGGTGTGGGCTGGAAGAAGCAGCTTGGGGAGTATTTGGAGACTTACCAGATGTTAACTACCTTTAGTTAGAGGCTGGTGAGTCTGCTGGGGCTGTGCTATCTCTACAAGGAGAGGTGATACTCAGCAGGCTTTGCTAGAGAGCATTTTCTGTTTCATGATAAAATGTAACTCAGGTTTCATATTTTCATAGTAATAAAATGTCAGCTGAGTTTCTTTTGAAGCACTGGAAAGGGGATGAAGCGGGGGAGGAGAAATCTAGTAAACTAAATGTAAAGATTGCAAATGTTCCCAGGCATTGCCAGCTGGCTATAGATTTTTCTTGGCTCTTGTTGCAAGCCCTCTTGAACTATATGATATGCACAGGCTCATGATGGCCCCATAAGCAAATTATTTGAGGGAAAGGATAACACTGTCAAAGCTCTTCATGGTTTTACATCAAGTAAACTAAAAGGAAAGGTGAATTTTTGTGGCAGAAAGATACAAGGCTGTGTGTTTGCAAAAGGCTTTAGTCTTAGTTTACCTTTATTCACAGACTCCCATGTGTGTTTGTGTCAGTGATACAGTGAGATAACTCCCTCTGTCCCTTGACAAGCGTACCAAGTGCATGCCTGCAATCTGGAAAGTCAGTTGATGCCATCTGGTCAAGTGCTAATGAGTCTGCTGGAATGTTGGTGGCAAATGTTACCTTAACCTAAGCAGACTCCATGTGAGATGATGCTAGACCTTTCCTATACCTTTCATATGCTGGCACAGTTGAACTCTGAACATGTGATTCATCATGAGTTTTATCAGCTGCTCTGGGTGAAAAAGTAGTGGGGCATTCTGTACTAGGACTGTGCAGCAGTAGTATGTGGGTAGTATCAATGTGGAGAGACGGCCGTATATTGAAGTTCTTCCTGGTAGTAGCTCCAAATGAGAAGGGCTTTTACATTAAGTGCTCATGAGACTTCCACCTGATATTAGAGCTTCAATTGTTTTATTTCATATGAATCCTTTCACAAATGTCTTCAAATATTTTTGCCTATGAGGAAGACTGATCCCTGGCGATTTTTTTTGGAAAAGGTCTGTAGATGTGTCACAATTCTAGTGTAGCAGAACTTGCTTGAAGTTTTGGGTGGTAAGTGCTTGACTATCTTGTATTAATAGAGTAACTTGATAAATGATAACATCATGTCTGAGTAGCCCCTCTTGAGTGTAAGTAGGAACAACTGGTGAGTTTCGGTGTAGTGATCTCATGCCAAGCAGCATCTAAAGGAAACCCCTATCACTTCTGCATTGTGGACTGAAATAATCTATTTCCTATTCCTTTGTTTTTCCTAAATTTTCCAAGTGGGAGACCCGAGTTTGGTTCTCCTCTACATCTGAATGTCAGAGCAATGCTGAAAAGCTAAACCAGTGTTTTAGTTTCGAGACAAGTTTAGGAGGAAAACGCTTCTACTAAGCGCCTCCCCTACAGGAACAGGCCTCCGGCACCTCCTCCCCCCACCTCAACAAACCTTCTTGGATGAAAGTGAAAAAAACCCTATTTTATTTAACAAACAAAACCAAATGCCCACAAAGCATGGGAAAGAGAAAAGGACTTACTAGACCTGACTGAACAGTCCGATGGACTTTAGTGTCCTGTTTTCCCTTGGGCGTAGTTCTCCCCCCCGCCCCCGGGTGGTACTGCGGGGCTGGGCGAAGTCCCTCAGATGCCTTCCTGAAGGATTCTCACCTGCTTCCTCTCGGGTGTTGTCTGATGTCTCGGATGAGAAAGCGAGTCGAGAAAAACTGTCCAAAAAGATAAAAAGGAAGAAGGAATAGGCCTTTGCCTCCGCTGCTGCTGCCTCCGCTGCTGGAAGCCCGAGAGTGAGAGAGAAAAAAAAACCGGACCTCCCAGCCGTCTTTCCCCACCACCCCCCTCCTCACCACGTCGCTTGAAGGCCAGACACCTGGGGAGGAATTTCAAACAACCCGGGCCAGCAGAGTTTCTCCCGGCTTCTTAAAGTTACAGAACACATTGTCTGAGCAGAAACAGACGATATGGAATATAGGACTTTGATAATGTCACCCCAAGACAACCACTTTGTAGGATGTGCTATCTGGGCCACTAGATATTTATCAGAATGAGAGAAAAAAAGACGTCGATTACAGAAAGTTCTGAAGCCCCATAAAAAGGAGGCTGGTAGTCAGGATGAGGGAGTGTGAGTTTTCCTGTCCTCCACAGGGGCTGTCTGCAGCACTGATCAGTGTGAATAGTTCACTGCTGTTCAACGAAGTGCCTTTGCCCTGGCCCTTGCTGCCTGCCTTGAGAGTGCTCGCATGAAAACCCTGCTGACATGAACATCTTTGTACTAGTGCTCTGTTCCCTACAGAGAGATAGGACTTTATTTATGTATTGCCATCAAGAGGAGAAAGTTTGTTGGATTTGTTACGCCTATGAGTTCACGCATTCGCACTTCTACATTCTAGTTACTCTTTCTTGTTTTCAGAAAAATCATTCTTAAGCTTAGCAACATGCAGTTGCTGCTTGGTGTTGCTAAATGATTAATAGCTAATGTTTTTAATTATTGGATATAGAGTTAACATGTGTGGCTCAGTTGTGATCTGCCCCTGGAGCAACAAAGATAGAATTAAATCCAAGCACTAAAGAGATTATTCCAGTTTCAGAGATGAGTAACAGAAAAAACACTACTGCTGGAGTGAATGCTGCTTATAAATTTTATACAAAAAAAAAAAAATCTGTAACATTACTACTGAAGTTGAAGGCCAGATTTTACACAGTTGCAAACAGAGTTAATCCTTTGTTGCTGTGACCACACAGATCTTTCCCACCACACATCATGCATTGCACAGAAGAGGTGGTAAGGAGAGCTTCTGCTGTTTGTGCCCACAGAGGGCAGAGGTGCTGGGGCTGTGCTAAGAAGAGGTTCAGATGGCAGATGGATATCTTCACAGGGACAGTTCTACAGGCTGAGTTTTACCAGGATTGTCTTAATAAAGTTGTTTCCTATTTTCTTGGCTGAGCAGTTACTGTTACGTGAAGCAAAGGGAATGGGACACATCATTGTGCTGCCCCAGGAGCAGAGGAGGGGTTACACTCAACGTGCTTGTATGCATGTCTGTACCATGGAGGAGTTCTGCATCTCGTTGCCGCTTTTAGGAGATTTTTGGGAGTGCCCTGGGAGGCTTAATAAGGGCTGGTTAGTGAGGCAGCTCTTACTTGCAAGATCTAGAACAGCATTGGTGATGACCTGCAGTAAAATGAGTTCCACCAACTGAGCTCAGATATTGATTTCTTAAGGAGTCTGGGTTTTGGAAATTTTCATCCTTTGGAAAAATCTAATTGGGAAATGCTGATACCATTGGATGCTTTGCTAAACCAGAGGGAGAATCACAGCCTCGTCATCTTAAGATTTTTAAATAGTCACTGTGTTTTTAAATAGGTCTTGTGTTTAATTGTCTTATAGATACAAAGATAATGCCAACTGATTATGCAAAGAGTAGAAAAATTTGCCTGGATGCTCCTTAAAATGTATTGATGTATTTTTTCCTGTTTTCTAAAAACTTTTCATTGTTCTTTAACAACCAGTTTGATTTTGTCTGTGTGGGTTTGGTTTAGTTTCATTTGAATCCAAGAGTTCTACTTGTAGTTGTGTCAGTGTGATATTTAACCTGAATTTAAAGGCTGAGGAAAAGCTGGGTAGTGGGTCAAGCTGAGGTAGCTGGCCTAGCTAGTGTCTTGCTGCATAGAAACGTAGAATGGTTTGGGTTTCAAGGGGACCTTAAGAATAATCTAGCCTAGCCACTCTGCTGTGGACAGGGACACCTTCCACGAGATAAGGTTGTTTAAAGCCCAATCCAACCCAGCCTTGAGCACCTCCAGGGATAGGGCATCCACAACTTCTCTGGGAAACCTGTTCCAGTGTCTCACCAGTCTCACAGTAAAGAATTCATAGTATCTAATATACCTTTTTCTATAGGCCCTCTTTTCCGTTTAAAGCCTTTCTGCCTTATCCTATCACCACACGTCTTTGTAAGAAGTCCCTCTCCAGCTTTCTTATAGCCCTAGCCTCCTTTAGGTAATGGAATGTGCTCTGAGGTCTCTCCAGAGCTTTCTCCAGGCTGAAGAAGCCTGACTCTTTCAGCCTGTGTTCGTTAGAAAGGTGCTTCAGCCCAGCTCTGATCATGTTTGTAGCCCTCCTCCGGACTCATTCCAACAGATCCACAATTTTTTTATTTTGGGCGTCTCGGAGCTGGATGCAGCACTATAGGTAGGCTCTCATGAGAGAGGAGTAGAGGGACAGAATCACCTGCTGGCTACGCTTTTTTTGATGCAGCCCAGGATGTGGTTGTATTTCTGGGCTGCAAATGCACATTGCTGGGTCTTGTTGAGCTTCTCATCAACCAACACCCCTAAGTCCTTCTCGGGGATGTTCTTGACCCATTCTCTGCCCAGACTGTATTTATACTTGGGATTGCTCCAACCCAGGTGCAGCCCCTTGCACTTGGTATTCTTGAAGTTCATGAGGCCCATCTCTCAAGCTTGTCAAACAGGTCTCCTGTTTCCTTGCAGAGAGGACTCACATTTTCCTTAGTCTCCTTGTATCACTGATGTACCTAAAGAAGCTTTTCTTGTTGCCTTTGATGTCCCTGGCAAGATTTAATTCTCTCAGGGCTTGTTGGCTTTCCTAACATGATCCCTGGTTGCTCAGACAATCTCTATTCCTCCCAGGTTATCCGTTCTTGCTTCCACCCTCTGCAGGCTTCCTTTCTGTGTTTGTTTGTCCAGGAGCTCCTTGTTCCTCTGTGCTGGTATATCGTGGCCTCTGAAGGCTGTCCTTCTATATCCAGCAAGGGTGGCTCAAAGACTTGTGAATCAGCTCTTGAAGTGCTGCGGTGTCCTGCACGGGCATTCTAACATAATAAAGATCTTAATAACCAACTGCTATTGTGACCTGGTGGTGACCTAAACAGCTCCCACATGGTCCATGCATCAGTACCCCTGTTTGCACATAGTAGCCTGGATGCACTGACATGGCTACACAGTTTCCAGTTGGTTTTTTGCGTGGGAAAAGGTTATTTACGCCCTTCTGTATGGGGACTATGCTTTTCGCTCTCTCTCATGTGAAAGAAAACCATGTGCTTGCTTATTCTCCCTTTCTGTAAAGAAAGCACTTTCACTGCATTTATAGTGTTTGCCCTTTCCTTTTGAACTCTGGTTGTTTATGTTTTCACTTCTGCTTCCCCAATGTTGAATCCTACCTTTTCTACTAACTTTCCCTGAAAGACTCTATTTCTCCACTGAATTCTCTTTCTGGCCTTAAAGTTATTTGCCTATGTTTACAGGGAGAGTAGATATGTATGTAAATGGAGTTGTCTTTGCCATGGTAATATGATCTTCAAAGGCTTGGATTCCAGTCACTTTGCTGCATTCTTTACATAAAATGTTTGTCTTGGCAAGTTGCTGCCAATAGAATGCTGCAAGGGCTCAGTCCTGCTAATTGCCTTCTGCTGCCACTGATCTGATGGGGCTTGTATGCATAAAGAATTAACTTTAAAATTAGAGTTGCATGGTCCTTACACAGTTACGTTTATGTTCTACCATTTTGCCCTTTCTTTACTGAGGTAATCTGGAAGTGATCATTGCTTCTTAACTTTCCATGACCATTTGGTGTTTGCTAACATACAAGAGTCCCTAGCAATGGAGCAGGATAGCCAGGTTCCAGTCCAACATGGAAACCTTTATGAAGGTAGTCCACAGGGAGTCCTGAGTATGAGGCATCAGTACCTCTTTTTGTACCTGTTTTTGTCTTTGCTGTCAAAGCTGGTCAGTGTGTGCTGTGCTGTGAGCTGGCAAAACAGGAGCTGTTGTGGGCAAGGAGGGTGCACACCCCAGGCTTAGGAAGAGGTTTGCTGGGAGAGAGGATATTTAATATCATGAGCAAAGCAGGAAGAGATTGCATCAGTACTGTGTGTATTCAGCTTGTACTGCAAGCCCCACCACAGCATGAAATTCTCAATGGAGTGCACCTACACCTCAAAACAGATCTGAAAGGTGATAAGGAAGTGAACACATAAATGATTCTATTGTAGCTTTCTCCAGCCCCCCAGTCTAAAACCCTTTCTGTGTTCTGATACTTTCCTGACCTTGGGACTGTGGAAGATGGAAAGGAACATCCCGCTACTGCCCTTAGCTCCTGTCCTGGTTTTCCAGTAAGAGGTCACATATTGGGGGTTACCCAGGCTCCCAGCCCATTGGGTGCTTGCTTATAGCATGACCCCTCATACCTTACATGGAAAAACTGGGAGGGGGGAAACACTGGCATGACATGGATGGAGACAGATGATTCACAATTTTTTTTTTTTAGCTATCAGAGCTACAGTCTTACAAATGTAGCAGCTTTTCGTCGGAGGGTATTGATTGGTATAGTCATCAGTGGTACTCTCTATTTGCCCTGGAAATTGAGAGTGAAGCCATTTATATCTGTTGAAGTATAAACTACTGTAACTGAGGGGAGTGTTCTCAAAATCCCACTTCCCAGAATCAGCTGCCCCCAGTTTTTTTGCTGCTGAAACATATGGGGAGTATTGTGGTTTATCCAGACCTCAAACTAGTCTAGCTGTTTAAGGTAGAAACCAGAATTGTATAACTATTTAGAAGCTATAGTGAAAGAACACTAAAGTGCTATCAAAAAGTGTTTAAAAAAAAACCAAAACCAGAATTTTGTGAAGATGCCTGCCATGTGGATAATTTAGCATTTATGTTGTTGTGGGATATTCAGACATGGCTCTGAAACATGTTTGCATGTTTTACTCAAATCAAGAATGCTGCAGCCAGTTGCAAGAATGGAGAATTTCAGTAAGGGGAGAGTGTGTTAATTATCCATGCAAGATGTTCACATTCAGTGCTGCGTTTCATGTGTTTTCATATCCACTGAAGCAAAGCATGAAAAGTGTTGTGCTGGGGCAGTGTGCATGCATGGCTCAGAGCTGAATAGATGTAAACGGTTAAAAAGGGGTTCTCTGCTAGAGAGGAGGAGGGGAAAGTAAGAGTGCATTCCCAAAAAAGTACATTCCCAAAATAAAAAGCTTACATCATGGACCTCTTCAGTTTTCCCACACTTCTTCCCTAATTATTGTCCTGCAGGACAGCTGATCTATTTCAAACAGGAAGCTGTTTACTGATAACACTTGCAACTGTTTTGTCTGATTTGTTGAACTGTCGAAAAGCAAAAGACAACCTCTTTTCAAATTAAAAACTGTCAGATTTCTGTAAACAGCAGCAATGAGGTTCATCTGTGCAGTGTCCCTGCAGGCACAGAGCATTCTGCAGTTCCCATTCTCTCAGCAGCCATAAGGTAAGAGACTTTTATGCTTTCTCTCTGTAAAAACATGTAAAGGAAAAAGTCTGGATGTTTGTTAGGGGGCTGCTTTGTATATGGCAAAATATGATGGACAATCCCCAAATAATAGGGGAAGGTAATGGAAAAAAGAGCTCATTTAAATTTCCTGGACAACATTAGATCTTTCTATTGAAAGGCACCCATGTGGGTTAGATCACTGAATTCCAGTTTAGTTTAGTTTAGGGGGTTGTATTTAAAATATACAAATGCCATTGGAAGAGCTCGCTTTCCTTTTAGCAGGGAACAGCATATGAATTTTAACTTTTTCTACAATTGAAACTTCTTTTAGTTCATTAATGAGTTGTAATTTGTTGTAACGGATATAGGCAGTTGCCTGTTTTTTACTTTATAAAGCCATCTTTTAATACAGCTGCAAAGCAGGGAATGAAGACTGGAATTACAGCAGCGAAACATATGACAGAAGGGCTGGTAAGGGCTGGAATTACTCCACTGGACAATTAAAAGCAATCTCAGTGGAAATCATATCACGTTGGAAGTACTACTATGCAAAAATCCTTAGTGAGCTATAAGGATGTATAATGATACAAAGTCTTGGTCCAAGTGAGCAGAAATATGAGAGTAAACCATACTTCAGTACAGAAGGGCACATGCCTGCTTTTCAGTTATGAGCTATGAAAAGTAGGATTCATAAGGGACTTGCAAGTTTCCATTCTGACTGCTGTGCATACATGTGTTCAGTATAGGCAGTGAAATTTTGAAGGGGGTTTGTTTTCTAGGAAAATCAAATTGCTGTAGAGAATTTGAAATGCTTGACTTTACTTGCCATACAGTGAAACAGAGCAACTGGACTGGAAATACTATGACTTTGTTTCTTGGGTGTCAAAAGATTTTTAAAATGTGACAAATATAAAAACTGTTGCTCTATGTTTTCCTTTCTGTAGCTGAGATCTTTGTATTTCATATCTGTGTGATAATTTATGTGATCATTAACATTAAGGCATTGTAGTGATCAGAAAATATAAAAGAAACACTGATTTAAAAGTCTCACTTGTAACAATGATACTATCCGTAAAATTTTATTATGTTACTGATGCAGCATAAATAAGCTGTGCCAATGTTGTAGACAAGAAGTAAGACTTCCAAGTACAAAATACAAACAGTATTCTTTTAAAAAATGTTTGAACTGTCTTTCATAAAATTCTTAGATGTATCTGTTAAAATTAAATTGTTTTAATTAACACATGAAAGAGAGTATATAATTTAAACTCATAGTTCAAAATAGCATTTTAAACATGTCCTAGTCCTAGAGTCAACAGAGAACTGCACTGTGGAAGCAGCAGAAGTCTACTGTGTAATTTCTAATTGTACATTATGTTCAAGACTATTTTTTTTCTGATTATTTTGAGTGATTTTACACTGTTTCTAAAGCTCTTTTTGGTTATCTCTAGGGCTGTCCAAAAATTCTTGAACCAGATCCTTTTGAAGTAGGAAGACTTTTGGCAGAGTAGCTTTTTAAAGAAAAGTGTCAGTTTTGTGGGATAGTTTAGTTCTTTTGTCAGATTATTTTGGCTGAAAACCAGGAGAATTTAGCCAAAAATATTCTCATGGTGTCTCTTGGGAAGTGTAGTTTGTGCTTTGCATTGCATTTCACTACTGGCTGAACTTCACAGCTGAACCATGCTTCCCATAAGGCTGTGTGGTCAGGTCTCGCTACTTTAATTTCCCTTGATGAAAGTAGTGTTAGGATGTATTTTGGAAAACTTAGCCTCATGAAAGAGGCACAGACTAAGCTCATAAGGCATCAGCTGGTTGGTAACTTGTTGGCAGCTTCTTAAAATTCAAGGGCTTCCTTCTGGTTTGCACGCGAGCCACAGGTCATCCTGGTTTTCAGCCATGAGAGCAAGACCCTTCAACAAAGTCTCAGCAGAAGGTTTAAAGCCTTTAGATATTTTTCGCCATGCAAATACGTGTACAAGGGAGAGAACATTTAATAACATTTACAAGACTTTGTTAATGCTTCTGCTGACTTTTGTGCTAAAAATGTTCCATTTTATATATTTGGAACTGCAAAATGCAAGGGATTACGGCTGGATTTTAAGATCTTTTAAGAACTCTTAAGAGGAAAATAACCTACTAGGAGCCTGAAGCTTTAGAAAGAGGTGGGTTTGAAAATCCAGCAAGGTGGCATCTCACCCATCAAAGTGCCTCTTCAGAAAAGTCTAGTCCTGGGTAATTTGCCTGTATTTGTATAAGATGTCTGTAGGCAAGAAAAGAGCAGAAGTTGGTCTGCTTGAGCTCTTCATCAGTGTACCAGTTCTTAATTTCTCCTTAGGATTCAAGGATCCTTAGCTTCTGGGACTATTTCAATGCTACTTCCTCAAAACTGTATCAGAAGATTGGTTAGGAGGTTCATAAGCTGTCCTGGAGGCCAAGACAGAGCAGTAAGACAAATGGTGAGGAGTTTTAGGGTTTACATTAATTTCCTTCTGCACTGAATCATAGAATGATTTGGGTTGGAAGGGACTTTTAAAGATCTAGTTCAACAGCATATGAACAAAACACACATAAATAAAGAGTTTCACAGTGCTGCCAGTTGGATACCAGACTCCAGACCAAGAACTGGCAATGTTTATGTGCAATACGGGGTGAGTGGAGGAGAGTTAAGTGCTGAAGAAAGTGACTCACCACAGTCAGACAAGTGTGTGATGCCCACAGCAGCCATCTGAAAATTGCTTGTGAGAGATGCTCCACGATTCTCTCTGCTGGATGTGGGGGTGAATCAATTCACTGTCTTTAGTGCCGAGTGCCTGCAGGAACTACAGTTGTGGAAGGTGGAAACTTACCTTGAATGTGTGTGCTGAGTTGTCCTTCAGGCATGGCTACTTTGAAAAATGGCTCTGAGAAAACTTTTCTGCAGTTCTCTTTGAAAAATAGACTGCTGCCACCCAGCTGTCACATAATAACCTACTGTCTGGGACCATTTACCTGGGAAGGACGAGGTCTAAATCCAACTCATTGCACTGCTCCAAACCTCCACCTCCCATCTGTTTTTACTCACCAGCGTAGTAATTTGGTGTGCTTAGAGGAGACTGAATGATTTTGGATGTGTTTCCTTGATGGAAATGGGCTAGGTGGTAGAAGAGTGTCTTGTTACTCTCTTCAGGCAAGATGTTGACCATCTCTGGTCTGTGCAGTAAGAAAAGCTAACTCAAGTTTTTCTTGAGTAAGTTTTCCAATAAAACTGCAGGAACCTCCTTCCTCTTAAGGTGGCTGAATTGTTAGGAGATGGTTTTGGATATTTTGTTTGATCTTGGGATGAGGCTGCAGAGAGAGATTCGGAGGTAGTGTTGCCAGTGTTGAACTTAAGCAGCTCTCACTTGGAGGTTTAGGGGTGAAGAATGGGCACAAAGGATGGAGAACAGAAAGAGAGAAACTGCTTCAGCTTTGGCTGTTTTAGGAGTAGGGACCTTAAAGAATGAAGCTGTATCCATAGATGTGCTTAAGTTCTTGGTGCCTGTCTTTGTCTGGTTTTAAGCATGGCTCTCTCTGTGATTATTTTTGTCCTGTTTGCTTTTTGCAGAATAAGCATAAATAATAACAATTTTAAAAATCCTACAGACAATACTCTAAGATTTTCAATTTAATTTGAGTGATTTTCAGGCTTAGTTGTGAATCACCCCAAAATCTCCTGTGATGGTGCAGATGATTTTAGCAGATACTGAAATTGCTGACGATAGGGATACATTTATTCATCTTTAGTGGACTCTTTGGAAATGGTCTATGGGCTTCCAAGAGACCACAGATGATATGTTGGTTTGATCTGTATCTGGTCTGAATGCCAGGGTCAGTCTGCTTTTTAGAAGGACAAAATTATGTAAGTGGTTGTATAACTTTAATTCTACTTATAAGTAGATTTTTTTTTTATATCATCAGAGAAAGGTTTGTAAGACATCTTCTAATTTTTGAGAATTAAAACAAAGAGCTTTTAAAAATTGGTATGAAAGAACTAGCAATGTTAGATGGCACCGTAATTATAGCCAATCAAGTTAAAAACACCAAACAAGAATGTAATGAAGGCCTAGCGCAGGAAACAGAGAAAAAAGTCTTATTACATAGGAAAAGAAAAATGTGTGTCAATGAGCTTTCTTGTCAGAATGGTGTTAATGAGAAAACAGGTCTCTGATGGCTCACTGGAGTGTAGTTACCTTCAATAAATGTTAAGGAAACAGGTACTGAGAACATGTGGCAGGGCAAGAGAAGGACTGATGGTGCATTCTGAGGCTCCAGGGAGCGGGATCTGTCAGCAGCGCCTACAGACGCATTTGCAGTGCTTCTCTCTAGCTGTGCAATGAAAAAACTGCAGTTTAAAGCTAATGTAGAGATGAAGTGAGATGATGTAATGAGAGCCATGCTACGAGCTGCAGCAGCAAAACTTCTTTATAGGAGGTTATCTTCCTTTGCTGTTTCATATCTTTATGAATTGGATTTGTTCAGCTGGAAGAGAAGGCTTTGGGGTGACCTAATTGCAGCCTTCCAGTACCTGAAAGGAACTTACAGGAAAGATGGTGAGGGACTTTTTACAAGGCAAGGACCTGTAGTGACAAGATGGGGGAAAGGGCTTCAAACTGAAAGAAAGGAGGTTTAGATTAGATATTAGAAAAATATTCTTTACTGTGAGGCACTGGAACAGGCTGCCCAGAAAAGTTATGGATGCCCCATCCCTGAAAGTGTTCAAGGCCAGCTTGGAGCTCTGAGCAACCTGGTCTAGTGGAAAGTGTCTCTGCCCATGGCAAGAGGGGTTGGAACCAGATGATCTTTAAGGTCGCTTCCAGCCCAGGCCGTTTGATGATATGAGATTATATGATACATCATAATTGCCTTTCATGTAATTGTGGAGTGTCAAAAAGTCTCTGTTGTCGCTCTCTACTTTTTATGACTGTTATATAAAATCCACAGAGTGGCTTGGTGGGCAGCTGGCATCCAGCCAAGGTCAACCCACCACATCTGATAGACAGTCTTCTAAGTGATTCTGTATTCAAACATGCATTTGCCTATTCACACTTAATGTACAAGTGATTACATTCACACTGTTTCTTGATTTTAGGGAAGATGACATTTAACATTGCAACTACAGTGTTGAGTACATGGAGTTTCTGACATGTATCGAACTGATGCATCTGTATCTCTTTGGCAGCACTGAGTAACTGCGGCAAGTCTTGGTTTTATTGTTCGTTCTTCCTTTTCTTAAGTCAACTGGCAGATGTTGGGATTTCAGGTCAGTGCACTCTTTAACACCACTGAAGCCTTTTATTTTACTGGTAAACTGCACAATCAGAACAATAGAAATAGTTTTTGATCCTGTAAGTGCCTTATAAATTCTGAGCAGACACACGTGGAGGTTCAAGTGATCACTGCTTTGCTATTTTGCAGCTTCTTAATTTGCGCACAGCTGCCCTCTGCTTATAGCTGCCCTATGTTCTACCTGTGTGAAACGTACATCTGCTGCTATTGTCAGAGAATTTGCTGAGTACCAAAGCAGGTGGAAATGCCGGTAGTTATCACTTGCTAAACATAGCTTGTTGTATTATTCCCTAGAAATATACATTAATAAAACACAGAAATCTCTCAGAGAAGTTGGTTGGATTGAAGGACTTTCATGAAAAATTTTCAAAGGGGGTTGTCATCCTCAAGAATCTTTTGGTAGCAGAAGCATCATGGTATATGGTTGAGGGAAGTAGCATCTTCAGTTTATATGAATTCAGATAAACACCCTTGCTTGCAAATTGTTTTCTACACATTCTATTTTTTTCTGAATTCATTTTTTTTCAAAATGAGATGAGATTGTCAAAAGTATCTCAAACTGCATGCAATCCCTTTTACTCCTTTTCAAATTTTAAAGGTATTTGCTAACGAGTGCGTTGTACATGGTAAAGGATTTTGATTGCATGAATTACACTACGTGTAAGAGCTGCTCTGGAAGGTTTTGTTACTGGAAGATTTTCTTTCAGCTGGTTTCCTTTTGGCATAGCTTTTATGTTGGATCATGACTATTGCCAATGATACAGACTGATTAGTGAAAGTCTGCTGTATCATACTAATATAAGAATACATGAATTTCTGAGAATTTTGTTAACGTCTAGTTATCTGCAGGAATCGAGTGTCTTTGTGTGTACTTCAACTAAGGTACATCAGATGCATAGATACCTGTTTATTTTCCCACTGCATGTTGCTTCTACAACCATTTCTGTGTACCAACCATATATTTTCTGTTAACATGGGCAGCTATTTTGATAAGTTCCCCTTTCTTTTGCCTTTTTTCCCTTATCTGCATTTGGAAAGGTATGTCAAGGCTCTAAGAAAAAAAAGGACATTGTGTAGTACTGTTGCTATTAAGATCACCTGTCACTTGTGCAGTGAAGATATTATAGAATCATAGAATGGCCTGGATTGGAAGGGACTTCTACAATCATGTAGTTCCAACCCCTCTGCCATGGACAGGGACATCTTCCACTAGAACAGGTTGCTCAAAGCCTCATCCAACCTGGCCTTGAACACTTCCAGGCATAGGGCATCCACAGCTTCTCTGGGCAGCCTTATTCCAGTGCCTCATCACCCTCACAGTAAAGAATTTATTTCCTGTACCTAATCTAAATCTACTCTCAGTTTGAACCCATCCACTATAGTCCTGTTACTACATGCTCTTGTAAAGAGTCTCTCCACATCTTTCTTTTAGGCTCCTTTCAGGTACTGGAAGGCTGAAATTAGGTCACTCCGAAGCCTTCTCTTCTCCAGGAATCCCAATTCTCTCAGCCTTTCCTTGTAGGAGAGGTGCTCCATCCCTCTGATCATCTCAGTGGCCTCCTCTGGACCAGCTCCAACAGGTCCATGTCCTTCCTGTGCTGAGGAGTGCAGAGCTGGATGCAGCACTCCACGTGGGGTCTCACCAGAGCCCAGCAGAGGGGCAGAATCCTCTCCCTCCCCTGCTGGCCCATGCTACTTTTGATGCAGCCCTGGCCACATTGGGCTCTCCAGGCTGCAAGGGCACAGGGCTGGGTCATGTCCAGCCTCTCACCCACCAGCAGCCCCAAGTCCTTCTCAGCAGGGCTGCTCTGGATCTGTTCATCCCCAGCCTGGATTGATACCAGGGGTTGCCCTGACCCAGGTGTAGCACCTTGCACTTGGTCTTGTTAAACCTCATGAGATTCCCATGGGCCACTTCTCGAGCTTGTCCAGGTCCCTCTGGATGGGATCCCATCCCTCAGCTGTGTCAACTGCACCTCTCAGCTTGGTGTCATCTGCAAATTTGCTGAGGGTGCACTCGATCCCTTCATCCATGTCATTAATGAAGATATTAATTACACTGGTTCCAGTATGGACTCCTGAGGGACACCACTTGTCACTGACGTCCATCAGGACACTGAGCTGTTGACCACCACCCTCAACATGTGGCTGTCCAAACACTTTCTTGTCCATCTAACACTCCACCCATCAAATCCATCTCTCTCCAATTTAGAGAAAAGGATGTTGTGGGGCACCATGTCAAAGGCTTTACAGAAGACCAGATAAGTGATATCTGTAGCCCTTCCCTTGTCCACTGATGTAGTTACATGTAGAATCATGTAGGGTCACATGTAGAGTGTTAGTTGGTCTCTCAGCCTAAGAATAAAAATAACCTTTTCTTGAAATAGAATTGACACTGTTCAAAGTTCAAATGCAAGATTTTGATCACTCATGCTTATGTACCATGGTGTTTTGTTATATTGAGGATATCATTCCAAGAAATATGTCCTTGCCATTTGAGGATAACACTCCTGGATCCTTTCCATTACTCTTGGTGGCTTGAATGCTATTACAAAATGCCTGATGTCATTATATTTCCTATGCTCTGTATCTCTTGCTAGTTATTATTTTCCACTGCAGGCTGGTATTTTGCCATATCGTTCCTTCTTTTAAAACGTTCCCACTCTAATCATGTGCTGGGTTGGATTTTTGGGGGGTTTGTTTGTTTTTGTGGGGGTTTTTTGGTGTGGGTTTTTTTGTTTGTTTGTTTGTTTGTTTTTGTTTTGGTTTTGTTTTCAGCTTTTCATTTTTTGGGGTTTTTTTTGTTTGTTTAGGGTTGTTTTGGATTTTTTGTTTCTTTATTTCTGGTGAATTTACTGGCTTGAATTCCTTCACTTATGCATCTTCCTGTTTTCTCTATGCTGCTGGCGTGCAAGGGCGCAGTTTTGTAACACACTGAAGGCTATCTCAGCTGCTGCCAAGGGCATTTCTTTCCTTGGCTGGCATAATTTTTCACAGGAATTACAGCAATTTTACCCTTGCCAGGAACCAAGGAACTAAATCAACTGAAAAAACAACATTACAACTAGAGGAACAGCTTACTGCTGGCATAGCAGCCTGTGCTAGCTCATGATGGGATCAGCTGGCCATTGGTGCCAGTACAGAGAAGGGAAGGCTAATGTGTGACTGCAGCAGGAAGCCAGGCTGCTGTTAGCCCTCCTGTAGATTGATTTAGCTAATTAGTAATGGTGGGACACCCCTCACCTAACCTGACATACCTGCCCGGCTGAACAAGTCATACTGGGCGATGAGCAGGTACCTCCAGAGTCAGTTACCTGTTCTGTTCTGTATTGGGATGAAATGAATCCCTGTGCCAAGATGCCTTTCTCTGACTTTGTTACACAGGGTGCTCAGGGTGATTTTGTCAGACTAAACCAGAAAAGTTAAATCCCAT
Source organism: Dasyornis broadbenti (assembly GCA_013397935.1). Lineage (NCBI taxonomy): Eukaryota > Metazoa > Chordata > Aves > Passeriformes > Dasyornithidae > Dasyornis > Dasyornis broadbenti. The sequence continues at coordinate 47,183 of VZRN01004841.1, forward strand.
CCAAGGGTCTGTTCATACCTAACCTCTGCTAGCTTGAGGTCTGGATCTAACCAAAGTTGTCCTGAAAAATAGGTATCTACTAATGGCAGCTGTGCTCTGTCTTGTGGTTCACTTTTTGAGGTGTCATACTTGCAGCATTAGGAAGAACTAGGCAGCAGTCAAGTGGCTTCCATTTATTCTTAGAACCTCCTTTAAATGTAGCTGTCACTTATCCACTGTGTGAGAAAATGGGGACAAAAGCTGTTTCTACTCTTTCTTGTTTTTTCTCCTCAATCAGGAACTGGATACTGTGGTAACCAAAAGCAAACACTTTTCCTGTCCTCTTGCCCTCTGGGATGGTGCCATTGCTCCTCTCTCCTTTCTCTGCTCTTCTCCCCGGGCCAGGCCTCTGTTTTTTCACTTTTGCTGTGTGTTTCTCCCTCTAGTAGAGTACATCCTGTGTCTCGTCTCTTGTCTTTATTCTTCCTCTGACCTCATGAACTGCTTTGCTTAGATTTTGTCTTCTGTCTTGGTATTCCTGACCTGTCCCTGTGTTTGTACATGACTCAGTTGTGGGACATGAAAACAGAAAGTAGGGAGGGGAGAACACTCATTTTATTATTCAGTTTTGGTCTAGTGTCCTGCCACTAGGCTTGAGCTGGCTTCATCATCAGGCTTCTTGTCTGCTTCCTTTCATCCTTTAATGTGGCATGCCCGAATGCAGTCAAAGTTCATCTGTTGTGTCTATCCAACGTGAGCAATTACTCTCTTGGGGAACTGGAGCTGTGGATTTCAATCCTTCTAAGTTAAGGGGTGTTTTGTAGTTGTTACTTCACACCTTTTGGGCCAATACTTGAGTGGCATTTCTATTGTGCAAAAGGCAGGTGCCACTGCTGGCATGGCTAGGATGATTGGATGGGACCTTGACAGAATTTTCTGCCTCTTCTCTACACCTTCAAGAATGTAGCTGCAGGACTGGGACAGCCCTCTCCCAGGCTGAGTTTGCCTTTTGAGCCTGTCCAGTGCCCTTAAGAAGACAACTGTCAGGCCCACCTAGGAAAACTTCCAAGCACCTGAAGAGTGAGAACATGTTGAAAAGTGTAAGTCGGTTGAGTGGGCATAATATTGCACAGATATCCCAACTTCTGCAGCTCGTCCTAAGCCCCTGTGGATAGGAAGGGCTGAAAAGCAATGCCTTAAACCTTCATAAATAAAATTACAGATGTACATGTTCACATTATGTATTTATTTATGTAAAGAAATGTTCCCTGCAGCATTCTCCACATCATTCACTGATTCTTGGTGAATCCTTGTTTCTTTTATTTCCTATAAATAGCTGTGTGGGGATAACATCAGGTTCTCACGTGAATGCTTTCTAAGAGTGGGAATGAACTGAGACAGTTTAGACACAGGTTTTAGAAGAACTGACACCTACATTAGAGCGTTATATGCTTCTTTCATTCTTTCTTTATTTTTTTTTCTTGGTGGTTAAGAATATTGAAAATTTGATCTGACATATAACAATGATGGCATCCAAAGTCACAAACTATTTTTGTAAAATACACCTGAAAACAGAAGGGACCTTGTAATCTAGTAGGGACTTTGATTAAAACATTGCACGAAAAATTTTCATTAGTATTTCTAGTTGCCTCTGACCACCAATTTACATAAAAATCTATTCGAGTGTTATTTTCTACTGTCTAAAAATCCATAGAAAGTTTTGGCACTCAGGTTCCATATCCCTCTAGTTAAAAGTTTTGAAAACAAACTTGCCCCTTTCTGGCACTACTTTCATCTCACTCTTGCCAAAGCCTTGATTTTGTATTTTCAGCACAGATGATAGTAAGTTAATTCTAACATGAACTCATCGACTTCAGCAGAACGACATCAGAAATAAATTTGTCCCAATTTTTGAAAACATTCTTCTTGATGAAAAGTGAGACTACTATACCTACATCTGACAAGGGCATCTATGTTGATGAACTAATAGCCCCTTACACCTCACAAACATTGGCTGAGGAAATGGCTCTATTGTGCCAGAATTAAGTGTATTTTGGGGAGTAACCAAGAACTTCCTATCAGTTTGGGTTTTAGTTAATGCTAGCTTCCCATCAGCTCAGACTCACTGTTTTGTCCTCTACAGCAAACCTTGCTGTTCTTCATCGTCATCAGGAGCTGAAATGTGTTAAGTCTGCTTTATGCTACTCCATGCTCCAAAGATTTTACAGAGACTTGATAACCATGGCAGTTATGGCCCTCATTTTTGCAATTCTACAGTATTAATATTTAGTGATTTTTTTCAGTCTTTCAAGTCCGTTGCTTTAACCTTTAAATCAAGATGTAGAATTTAACTTGAGAGCATTGCAATGTTATGGCAATGATCACCCAGTGTTTAAGCAGCTTTGTAATTGATTCTGATTTTTATAGTCTAGCTCAATGGCGAATGTTTGATTATCCAAGGTAATGTGCAAGAGAGCTGAGAGGACAAATGAGAAAATGCTTAGATAAAGTGAAAACATAGCTACACAAAACATCTGTAGGTTAGGATGATCAGCAAGGCTGTAATGGAGAAAGATGAAGTCAGTGACACAGGTTTCATCTCCAGTGTGAAAGGCATCTACCCCGGGGAATAATCCATGTCCCTTGGGCCAAGGGGTAAAAAGCAGCTTCTGTCAATGGTGCTGGAGGCTTGTCCCTGCTGCCTCTCCCCACTTCCCCGAAAAACCTCTTCCTGCTCTGCGCTGTGCACTGGTATTAAACCTGGGACTTAATTTAATTTTTTTTTGTTTGTTTTTTATCTGTTCAAACTGTTTGAAATAGCATGAGGTCTGTGTCACAGCCTGCTGTTTCATAGGCATGATTTTGTGGGCATGTGTTGCATTTCCTAGAATTCGTCTTAGGGCCTTCAGGGTACTTGAGGATACATGAGCTGCCAGAGGGTTCTGGGAGGTGTTGAGATGTGGATGATGAGGACTTGAAAACTCAGGGGAGTGAAAACTGTTGAAGGTTATTGCTGTGTCTGTAGTGCTGATTCAAAATGGCTTGGGAAAGTCTCTCACCAAATATGGCTGTGGCTCTGCAGATTTGTGTGTCTGTACCAGGAGCACGCTCAATTCAGAATATAGATAATTCAGCTCAGATACCCAAGAATGAAGTATAGTCTTAAAAATAAGAGGAAAAAAAAATCACAGTAAGTGTGCAAACTACTCAGTAATTGTGAAATAAAAACAGCTCAAAGATGAGTCCTATAGGATTATACAGAGGATTACAGTTACTCTTTAGCTATTGGCTGCCTGAGCATTAATGCCAGTGAGCATCATTTGTCTTCTGCATTTTTCATCCAATTGGTTTCAGTTTGGCAGATCATCTGTGTTGTTTCTTCTAGGTCCAAAATAATGACATGGAATAAGCCACTGGCACTTGTGGAGCAGCCACTGGCAGATCCAGGGACTTCATGCATGAGGCATTTGCTGGCTCAAGTGATCTCCAAGCTTTCCATCCAGAGCTGGGAGGAAGTGTGTGAACTCAGCGAGTGCCAGCTGACCCGGCTGGTCCTACAGCGATTTTGAGTGAGCTTGTGGGGCCTTTGGGATTCTCCAATGACCTCTCAAGGATTTGTCATTTGAAGCTTGGCTTGAGAAACCTTTCTCTCTTGGCAATTGAGGCAGATTCCCTAAAGCTGTCAGGCCTCAGAAGTTGTTTTGAAAATATTGTGCTGATTGCATTGATACATTTTCATTTCTAATGGAAATAGAGGCACTTTATTAATTTTTATTTTTTAAGTAAGCGCTGCCTTTTCCTTCTCCTCTTATATTTTATTCAATACTTTCAGCTTACACTGATTTAATGGCCACTGTTAATGGCCAGACATTTGATTTCTGATCCCTGCATAGGTAGTGAGAAAATATTCATACTTTTACAAGTGCTGAACATCTCTAGGTTTCTTTCTGACATTGGTTTTACCAATGCTGAAGATAGTCCAAATACCAGGGCCCAAATAGTATTTGAAAAAACAGGCTGGCACCTTTATCTGAGGACCAGTTTCAGTGGGATTTAGTTTTCTTAAATGACTTTATGCACCTAGGTCTGAAAGGGCTTGAAAGCAGGTCAGAAAGGCAAGAAATTTTCTAGGATTTTAAAGTGAAACGCACTGCTGTAGCACATACCTGGAGATCAAACTCTTATTTCAATCACAGAAAGCAATTTTAGCTGCAGAAGAGGCTTCTTTTGAAAGCATGGAAAGATGGACAAAGTGATATCCAAAGTGCTTTTGGTTTGATTTCTACTGCTAATGTGTCCCTTTACTGCAGCCACAGATTCTACAGAGTATTTAATCTGCAACCTCTTCAGAAATTCCTTCTATTAGTAGCTCTTCTCAGACCAAGGTAATTTCCCTGAGTATTCTTATGGATCTGGGTGTTGTGATCTGAATGACACTAAAGAAGGTCCTTTCTTAGAACAAGTCCATTTTCTCTGGGAGTTGAGCTAACATGAGGTAGGGTGGGGTATATCGCCTCTGTCTCTGAGACATGTAAGCCCAAGAGCAGACAGCAGGGAATGTGAAGAATCTTTGTTAGAGATTTTGTTTTCCCCAGAAAATCCTTCATAGGTGGCTGCTGAGCAGAGCCAAGATGCAGCCTTGACAGTTCTCTGTGTCTCATCTCTGAGCTGTGTAGGAGTCTGCAAAGGCAGATTAATATTTAACACACCTGGACTCTTTGATCTTTCAGCTGCAGTCTGGATACATCTAACTCCTCATAAAGTGCAGACAGAGGAGATGATGCTACCTTTTACTCACTAATGCAGAGACTGGAGCACCCTCCTAATTTCAATTTTTACTTCCATCTCAGACCATTTCATTCTGCTCTCCAATTTGTCCGTCAAGAATCCTTATCACCAGTCTGCCAGGTGCTCGTGCTGAAACTGCCTAATTTCCAGGCTTTCATCTGTGTATCTGAACCACTTGGCTTGAAAGCCTCTTTGTGTGATCTTTTGAATCCTGAAGTGCTCCCGCTCAAAAAAAAAAAAAGGGTAGGATATCCTGCCTATGATGTCCTGCAGGCAGGTGACCAGATGTTCTCCTGGGCTGTAGGGTGGGTCCTGGAGGGTAAGGCAGGTAGGACCCACATCCTCTATTTGCTCAGCCTGCAAACCCTGTCTCTCAAAAGTGGCTGCTGCCAAGGGTGTCTGAAAGAGACTTCCAGGCACATCCTCCTGGCTGACTGAAGCAAGCACGACTCACTGCTTTCCTCCATAAGGGAGTGCTGGTCCCTATTTGGCATTGCAAATCATGTTCCTGCCACAGACCCCTTCATTATGCAGTCAACCAGCACTGACTATTCAAATGCCAACACTGGCCTTAGAAACCTTTGAAGATCTGGAAGAGCACCCTTCTCCTCAGCCTTTCTTATTGGCTAGTTTTTTTTGCTCCCTCCCAGCTTGACTGCTGTGAATCAGAGACAGGAAAAAGAGGCAGGACTGTCCACCGTGGACAAATGCCTTGTACTCTGGGGTTAGGAATCTCCTTCTGGGGAGATGTAGCCAGATTCAAGCTTAATGTTTGTGAAGTAATTTTAGTATGCACATGAGGATATTTTGGAGAAAAGTGCTCTCACAGGGATTGATACTTCAAAATTCTCTCAAGGCTGTGGTCAAACAGTTTGCATAACCTTAGAAAATAGCTGTAAAGTGGCTGGTGACTTGACTCAGTTTCTTGTACTTGTGGCTGGCTCTGTGCATAGACAAGGGAGGGCGTAGCCCAGAAAAGCAGAGTTCAGCAACACAGCAAACGTTTTCCTGCTGGTTTTGTCTGTCAGAGCCCTGGGGAGCTGGCCTGGTTGCTGCTTCTCCATGGCATCCAAATTTCCATTACTCTTCCTTTTCCTCCCTGACTATTGCAATTCTCTATGTCCATCATGATCATAGAATCATAGAAAGGCTTGGGTTGGAAGGGACCTTAAAGATCTTCTAATTCCAATCCCCACTGCCATGGGCAGGGCACCTTCTACTGGACCACGTTGATCAGGGCCCCGTGCAATCTGCCCTTGAACACTTCAAGGGATGGGGCATCCACAGCTTCTCTGGGCAACCTGTTCTATCTAATCTAAATGTCTCCTCTTTCAGTTTAAAGCCATTCTCCCTCATCCCATCACTGTCTGACTCTCTAAAGAGTAGCTCTACCTCATTTTTAATAAGGCCATTTTAAGTGCTGGAAGGCCCCAATGATGTTTCCCCTGAGACTTCTTTTCTCCAGGCTGAACAGCCCCAACTCTTTCAACCTGTCCTTGTAGGAGAGGTGGTCCAGCCCTCTAATCATCTTTCTGACACTGCTCTGGACACATTCTAACAGGTCCATGCATGGCTTTATGGTGTACCTTCTCCTCTAGCTCTTGTTCCTCATCCTTGGGTGGCAAAAGTCAATTTTGCCCTGTACTCTTGAGAAGCCTTGAGTAATAATTGCTGCAATTGTGACAAAACTTATCATGGCCTAAGTATTTGAGCAGCAGTTCCACACTCTTCTAGATATTCTTTCTGGTTGGCAAATCTTGTCTGTGAAGTAATTTATGCCTGACCCATTATAGGAATGCATGACAGGTTGTAGGAGTCCTCAAATAGTCGCTGTTTCTCCCTTGCCCCGTGGGAGGATTACCCAGCATGACCCAGGATTACCTTTTCCCTAGGGTTTCCTGCCTCATTGTAGCTCTTAGGCTGTGACTGTATTGAGATCTCTTGACCCAAGAGCTCTTCCCAGGCCCAAGCATAAACACCACCTTTTTAAGGCATGGTCCTCCAGCTACAGGTCTCTCTCCTTTGGAAGGAAAGTTGGGGAAAAGATTTGAGTCAAAAGGGCCTCATAGCATACCCAAGTCTTTGCACCATATCTGGATGATGGGTAAGAACTTAGGGGTGTATTGTGGAGTTCCCCTGACCCGCAGTGTGGATGTAGCAACAGACGGTGTAGCAAGGGGGTTGTGAGGCAGAGCAGCCTGGCACATAACTCATGCCATGCCCTCCACACATGAGGAAGGAGACAAAATCTGCTCCCATCAGACCCCCTTGCTGTGGTCTCCTAGGGGATAATGGAAGCACAAACTGGACAGTAATTCAGAGGGACAATTTATTCCCCCAACTCCAAAATCATCTACTTGGCCTTGCTGCTAAGACATCTGTTATGCCAGTTAACACCTCCAGGCCATCCCAAAAATAACAGTTCCACTCTCCTAGATCCCCAATATGTTGAGGCATACAGACCCACATACTGGTCTCACACCTGTGTCTAATCCTACTTGACTTATTTTTGAAGGGATTCAGGGAGTGGAAATTCATATAGCCTAATCTGCTTGTTCTAGATGTAAAATGCACGTCCTTATGGTGGCTATAAAAGATGATAAAAACCCTATTATGACTTTCAACTTATTTGTGTAGTACAGAGCTCTGGTTAAAGATGGACTGGAAAAACATATCAGAAATACATAAATAATACTTTTGTCAATGTATTTTTACAAGGCCTCTAAATACTGTCTTTTGACAGTCCTTTCACACAGACTCCATTTTTGTTTGGCTGTTTTCTGAGACATCTCTTCACAGCCTAATTTCAGGCACGCCATTTCACTTGTCAGCTTAGACAAGGATATGTTTCAAAGGTGATTCTCTTCAGGAGTTATTGAAGACTCTGATGCAACTTTATTGAATGATACAAAGAAATATTACCTGCCTTCCACCCTCAATGACTTGCATGAGGTCTATTGTATCAGACAATTTCTCTGGGCACAATTCCAGTGCTCAGGTAGATGGGAAGACAGGCCTTTGAGTTTGTCTCATCTGTTACTGAATTGCCTCTTTAGAGCAGTATCCACTCTTTCCAAGTGGGAACTTAGTATTAACAACTTTCAGTGCAAGGCCAGGTGGCCAAGGAAGCCAGTGACATCCTGGCCTGTATCAGCAATAGTGTGGCCAGCAGGACGAGGGCAGTGATTGTCCCCCTGTACTCAGCACTGGTGAGGCCACACCTCGAGTGCTGTGTCCAATTCTGGGCCCTCACTGCAGGAAGGACATGGAGGTGCTGGAGCATGTCCAGAGAAGGGAAACAGAGCTGGTGAAGGGTCTGGAGCACAAGTCCTGTGAGGAGTGGCAGAGGGAGCTGGAGTTTAGCCTGGAGTCACAGGGGAGACTATATTGCTCTTTACAGCTACTTGAAAGGAGGTTGTAGCCAAGGTGGAAATGGTGTTTTTTCCCAGGTAACGAGAAATAGGAGAAGAGGAAATGGCCTCAGGTTGTGCCAGAGGGAATGTAGATTGGATATTAGAAAAAATTACTTCATGGAAAGGATTGTCAAGCACTGGAACAGGCTGCCCAGGGAAGTGGTTGAGTCCCCATCCCTGGACATATTTGAAAGATATGGAGATGTGGCACTTGGGGACATGGCTTAGGGATGGACTTGGCAGTACGGGGGTAATGGCTGGTCAATGATCTTAGAAGTCTTTTCCAGCCTAAGCAATTCTATGAGTCTAAGCCTGCATGCTATATTTTCTCCTTTCACCTTTCCAGGTTGCTGCCTCCAATGAGAAATCATGAACATAGAATTGCCTATTATTAGCATTGCTTAATCTCCTTCTTGTTTAATTAAATTTCTCGTGAGCTTTATCTCATCCAGTCTAACAGCAAAAAAAAAAAACCTACTAAATGTGCTGCTGCCTGTTTCATGTGTGTCTGAGAAACACATAATCTGCTTGGAGAAGCTGCACATGTGCATCTCATGTTGTGTGGGTTATGGCACACAACTATATATTGTATTTGTAGTGGGATGCTGCATGTGTTCAGAAACTGTTGAAAGCCTTTGGAATTCTTATAACTGTTTATTCATTCTTTTGTTTAGGAGTCAGTGACCTGTAAGTGCTCATTATGAAGAGAGATCTGGTTTTCTTGGTGACTCTAATTAGCCTTGTCTTCCTGTCACTGCTAAGATCTGGATATCCTCAACACATTGCAGAGGAGTCCTGCTCTGTTCAGATTCTTGTTCCAGGCCTCAAAGGTAATGTGAAAGCCTACTCCATTATTCAAATATTAATCTTTCTGTTCTAACAGGCTCATTTGCATCACTGACAGTTTCTAACAGAGACAAAGAAGGTGCCTCTCAGTTGTCCTCTTATTTGCCCCTGTTTGTAACCTCCTTAAAAACGGACTTTTAAGGTCCATAAGGTGAAATTAAATGGTTCAGAGAATGCATGCTGGTTTCCCAGATTTGCTCCTGATCAGTAGTGCTTGTTACTCTTATACATTGCCTGGTTGCTCTTTCTGTATTTATACTCAGCAGTGGTACACAAACCCAAAGCCTGTAAAATCAGGCTCTACTTTATACCTGGAGAGGTTTTAATTTCTATTTTGCAATGTAATAGGAATTATTTTGTGTTTTCTTGTCTTTTATTTATCTTCTTTTGTTTTTTTAAAAGCTCAAATACCTCTTAGAAGAAAGAAAACATTAGTTAGGCTTTTGGCATTTCTGTAGTTTTTGTGGAAAAAGGTAACATTTTTACAGAATATGCCCCCAAACTGTTGCCCAAAGAAAACAGCGTAATAAATTATTGATCTTTTCATAGGAAAAAATATACCTTGCATAAGAAATCAACCACTGGGAAGAATTAGCATTTTAAAGCAACAGCATCCATTATGTTTGTTGAAATCGCAGCCCTGTTTAGTCAATAACAATTATTCCCCTTGTGAAGGCTATGGCATTTCTGTTGAAAGATAACACTTCTGAACATGGGGAAATACTTGATATCTAAGGACAAAAAAAAAAACAAACAAAACCAAACAAACCATGCATGAAAACCACCAGTTTATTATCAACAATAAAAAAGAAAGCATTGTTTAGGAGCCACACAACAAACCTTTTAGTTTTTCTTGTAATTTTGCCTTGTAATGTCACAAAACTCACCTAACCAGAATTGGTGCCATTAATCTTATCTGTACAAACCTGGTCTTTCCCCAGTTGCCTGAGGGCCATAGTATGGACTGCAGGCTCTGTCTGTTCTGGTCAACTGATTGGGAAGGGTAAGGCTTAGTTCTGTTCTGCTGTTGTTCACACAGCTAAATTGTGAGCCCAGCTTGCCCACGGGTTTAACTGTGGTGTAAACTGCCCTCTCCAGACATTGCCTAATTTGTGTGTGGCTGCCCTGTGCTTGCTGCAAGAGAACTGGGCTACAGGGAGGTGGGTTGTGCTTGGCCAAGTGGCTTTAAGGATATGTTTATTTTTTAATATTTATTATTGTTTTGTCTATTATTATTATAGATGCAGCTTTGGATGCCTGAGATCAACCAAAAGCTATTTTTTCCTATTTACTTCAATAAGTGGTTTTTGATCTTAATAATATTTAGACCTTCTGCAGATGTTTTAGTTAGAAAGAACAACATTTTATCCAGGATTTCTGAGGTTTGACTAAGACTTGAGTAAAGTTGTTTAATTTGTTTGATATATTTACTGTATAAAATGCATAAGATAGTGCTGTTAATGTGACTTACAGGGGAGAACACGATGAAGTTGAATATATGTTGTGCAAATTTACATGAAAGATCAGTCAAAGGGTCAGACTCCACAGCCCTGGGGACTGAAGCTTTGCAAATAACTTTTCATATCATAGTTGACAGGCTTGGACAAGTTTTGTAACTTCTTTGCGTTGTTTTCCTTATTTGTGTAATTAGTCAAAATTAACATGTATGATTACTTTTTTAATGCAAATATCATTATTATTATATGCAACAGAAGTTTTTAAAATGTGTAAACAGTGCAGGACCCTTTGGCAGAAGACAACTCAGCCTGAAAACAAGAGAGAGGCCTGAAAACCACTGTGTGTTAATGGTTTCACTCCGTTTCATGAGATGTAAGCCTTGCAAAATTGAGAAAGATTGATGTACAAATTCAGTGATGCACAAAATGGCCTGATATAGACCTAGTTAATGTGAAACCCCTAAAAAGCTTTCAGCACTCCAACTATGCTGTCAGGGGTACTGGCTCAGAGAAGTGGCGATGAGATACTGCTGGCCCCACTGGCACAACTCCAACCCATGCTGCTGGCCAAGGCTTCCTTTAAACTGAGCACACGTGTGGCCACGTTCCCAAATTTTAGCTCCCATGTAGAGGAATTTGCTCACTGCAGCGTTTAGATCCGCACCATCTCCTCTTCTGCTGGGGTGCCAGCAACATCTTCAGTGGTGGAGGAATAGAGCATCATACTGCTGCTGGGCATAACTCTGTCAGAATTTGGAAAAAACAGGTACAGGGAAGAAATGGAAGAAATTAGGGAGACCATGGGATATGTGAGTGGCAGAGGATAGGCACTTAAGAGGTGGAGCAAAAGGTGGAGCCCAAATGGGGTGGTGAAGTAGAAAGTCATCAGGGAAAAGTACCTAAAAGTAGGGGAGGGTAATGGAACTATTTTAGAAGAACAGAAAGAGATAAAAGGGAAAAAACAAAAAACAAAACAAAACAAAAAACCAAAACAAAACAAAAAAAAGAGAGCTCAAATAATGAGACTGAGTGGAGAGACTGGAAACTAAAAAAACAGAAAATGACACAAAATCAATGAAGACCCCACAGAATAAAAGAAGAAATCAGAAGGGGCATGAGTTGAGAATGAAGTTGGAAATGGATGATGAAGAAAACCAGTAAAGACACCAAGAACAGAAAAAGCACAAATGAGATTAGGGTCAGCAGTTTAGGACTTTGGGACTGGTTTTGGTGGTTTGTGGTTTTTTTTTAATTTGTATATTTGGGGTTTTTTGGCTTTGTTTTGGGTTTTCTTGTGGATTTGTTGTTTGTTTGTGGGTTTTTTTTTGTTTGTTTCTTTTCTTTTTTTTGTTTCGTTTTGTGTTTTTTTGGTGAGTTGATTATTTTTTTAACTCAGGAGTATAAACGAGTAAGATAAAAAGTGTAAGGGAAAAACCATGGCTCTGAGAATGCAGGCAGCAGACTGAACCATGTTTTAGAAAGCCAACAATATTAACAATAAGGTATGTGTGCTGTGCATGAAAAAGCAATGAATGGTGAAGCTTCACTACATAACTCACTCATTTTCTTCCTAAAGTCCAGTTTCTTTTGATAGGCACATGAAATTAAAGTTACTACTATTGTGGAGAAAAAAAATGACATAGAACAATCCTTCAAAGCTTAAATTCTCAGTTTGCCATCTTGTTTTGTCTCCCTTCTAGAGCCTAAAGCAGGAGTTGTATTAACAGTCTCATTGAGGTTCAATACACAAAAAAGGTGATGCTATGTTAAAAACCTAAATTTTCTTACACCTACACTTGATGCATCCACTCACACAGGGAATATGAGTAATGGAAGGAAGTTATCAAGAGCCAAGAATGCTTAATAGCTCACACAGTTAATATTTTGTGTGCTATTTTCATTGTACACTGTAGACAGTACGGCTTAAGGTAGAAGTTGCAAACATAAGCACAGACAAATCCTGTCCCAATGAATTCACGAAAGGAGTCAAATCAACAGCAATTGTAAGATATATTGCCTGAATTAAGACAGATCTCTCCCAGAGATGATGTGGGAAGAACTTGTAGTAGTGTCAGGGTCTGATACCCACAATCCTACCACAGCTCAGGTTGGTGGCAGGGTTAAATTTCTTTTGGGAGTGTGGGGCATCTCAACACTGTGGATCTCTACTAACCATGTCTTGCCCTGTCTCAGCTGCATGGGCAATGCTGTATTGTGCTGACAAAGAAAGCCTTGTTTCATGCAGTGGGACTGGAGCAAATATCCAGGAAGGGATAGAGAGGAGACTGAGAGAGGTACAACTGCTAAGGGACTGTGACTGGTGGAAGAGGTCACAACAGGTCAGTTGGGTAGGGACCATGATGCGCAGATCCCAATGTCCTGCTCTGAAGTGACTTGCTTGTAGACCAAGGGCCTGGAGACCAGAAAGGAGTCACAGGGGTATTTTTTTCTAATTCATGAATCAAAAAGTTAAATGTTATTGTTAATTGGTAAAAAATTAAATTGATTGAAATTCCTTGATAGAAAACTGGTTTTTTGCCCATGACACCTGCACAGGCTTTACTTCCTCAATTTGCACAATGCTCAGGGTACAAACAGCAAAAATAGGAACTTACACAAGGCAAAGCTGAGTTGAGCCACGAATCAGTCCCTCTTGGCCAAAGTCTTACTCCTTAAAACAGCTGATAAGAAAAAAATGTAGACTGGTCTGTAGCTGGGCCTGCAATGGAGTATTCTCCTCTTGGAGAAAGTTTTTGAAACACCCACACTAAGGAATGCGGTGTCATCGTATTATAGGAATAAATGCAGGCAAGCGTAATGGCCTGAAGCAAGAGTGATCTATTTTATTGATCCCTAATGCACAGCTTTCACTCTGAAGAACGTGTAAAGCAATAGGCTGTAATAGCCTGCTCTCAGCCTCCAGAGAGCAAGGAAAAGTCATCGTCAGGATTTATCTTTGGGAAGCAAAGAACTCATAACCAGCCCTGAGGGGGGAAAGGCAATCATACAAAGCCTATTGGTTACCTGATAATAAAAATGTGACGTTCCCAAATGTGCCAAATTATAGCCTGTTTCATACTAACAATATTATTCACTGGGGATTATGTGAAGTCTGTCCTCATTAAGGTCAGAGAATGGCCTATTTTTGCATGTCTGAAGGCAGGGAAGATGGTCTGGAGCCTGCTGGCAGCCAGAAGAATGAAAATATAACAGATGGAGAGCTGAGTTCAGCTCACAGCCACCTAGGTCTACAATAAAAAGAGAGATGGAAAGAGAGCTGGAGGCTGCATATTTGAAATGTGCCATGTTGTTGCATGTTTTTACATGTCATCTCTGTGACCCCTCTCTGAACCACAGCTGCCAGCTATGCCAGAGAGCTGGGCTGATGGGGTGCATGATAACCATTGACTTTCCTGCTGTGGTGCCCCTGTCAGCTTCCTGGAGAGCAGCTAATGCTCACTCTCCTCCATAGAAATACAGTGTTGGGACATCACGTGTACTGTGCTATCTCTGGATTTTATATACCAGCATTTTATTTTCTGTGGAAGACTCAGAACTTTCTTCTCCTTCATCACATAGATGTTGTTTTGTCAAGGTGGTTGTATAAATCATTCTTTCAACTTCTGTTTGTCAAAGAGACTTAAATTTTATGTCAATGGCAAACTACAGTAGTAGTACAGTAGTAGGGGGAAAAACAAGCTAAACATCCCCAAACTTTCAATGAAAGGCATCAGGGAAGCAAACATTTACAGAAAGTGATGTTTAAATATATTGAATATAATGATGCACCATGAGCTATGTGCATGTAAGTACTCTGCATAGTGCTTCATACCTCAGAGATGAAAAGACATAGTATATAACTGAGACTGTGGAATAGGGTGTTACTCTTTCATGCTTAAAAATGGTCCTCTAAAGATGGGTGTAGCAATGCCTTCTTATAGGTCTCACAAATGAAATTTTTTTTTAAAATTTGAGGTCACAGTTGAGGTCACAGTTAAGCCATTTTCACTTGACAATTAAGCATGTCCTTAGCAGAGGCTTGGAAAGAGTTTGGTGAACACAGAAGTTTATGTGCTAAGCTGGGGCCTAACTCTGAACTTCTGCTTAAGTGCATTGTGCTGCCGGCTTTTTGGAGGTCAGTGATATAAGTAACATCCACAAAACTAGACCCATTGTATAAACCTTCAGTAACGTATTGACTTAGGGTTTGTCAGTGTCTACACCAATTGAAGAAAAATCTGTTTTCTGTCCATCAGGTAAAGCTGTTAAATCACATCAAATCTGCCTCTATTTTTTCACTGGAGAGAATGGCATTCTTGTCACTGCTGCTAACAGAAAATAGCCCTGGTTTAATATTCTTCTTTTATTTACTTTTGTGTCAACAGGGGAGGCTGGAGAAAAGGGGGAGAAAGGTGCTCCAGGCCGTCCAGGCAGAGTTGGACCTCCAGGAGAAAAAGGTAACTTTGTTAAAGAGTTTTGAAAGTAATTCCTGAGAAAATGCTGCTTTTCATGTGAGATGATGATGATGATGATGATGATGATGATGATGATGATGATGGGAGTCTTCTCTCCCTTTGCTGAGTGACTAAATCATCCTTGGCCATTTCTGTTTACTGTTGTTGTGGTTTAACCACAGCTGGCAGCTCAGTCCCATGTAGCTGCCCACTCGCTTCCCCGGTTTGGATGGGGGAGAGAATCAGAAGAGTAAAAGTGAGAAAACCCATGGGTTGAGATAAAGATAGTTTTATAGGGAAAGCAAAGGCCACACCACATAAGCACAGCATAACAAGGAATTAGGTCAGTGTTTCCCATGGGCAGGCAGATGTTCAGCCATCTCCAGGAAAGCAGGGTCCCATCACACGTAACAGTGACGTGGGAAGACAAACTCCATCAGTCCTCCCGTTCCTTCTTCTTCCCACAGCTTTACATACTGAGCACAATGCCATATGGCAGGGAATTTCCCTTGGGTCAGCTGGAGTCAGCTGTCCTGGCTGTGTCCCCTCCCAGCTTCTTGCGCACCTCCAGCCTCCTCGCTGGTGAGGTGGGGTGATGAGTAGAAAATGCCTTAATCCTGTGCAAGCACTGTTCAGAGTAATGAATATGTTTTTGTGTAATCAATGTTGCTATGGTCACAAATCCCAAATAAAGCACCCTACCAGCTCCAATGATAGAAATTTTTATCCTCACCAAAACCCGTACAACTAAA
The DNA here is from genome assembly GCA_013397935.1 of Dasyornis broadbenti. Classification (NCBI taxonomy): domain Eukaryota; kingdom Metazoa; phylum Chordata; class Aves; order Passeriformes; family Dasyornithidae; genus Dasyornis; species Dasyornis broadbenti. The sequence goes on from VZRN01004841.1 coordinate 62,872, forward strand.
TGCACTCATTTGTAGACTAAGTGTTACTTTCTGGTCAAAAAGATTCATTTTGGAAATAAAAAAAAATCTTGATTTTTTAGAAATGTCTCTGTGAAGAAAGGCATCATAATGTCTTCTGTATAATTTGTATTCTGCAAATGGAAACCTTGCATTAGATCAGAGGGAAAAAAATCACAAGGCTTGATTTTCTTGTTTCCTTTTGTTTGTGAATTTGATCACTCACAACATCTTAATTAAAACCATTGAGGGAAGGCGGTAAGCCATAATAGGCAGAGATGAATATGAGTGTATCCACATTTTTTGGATCACAGTTCTGTAATATATATAGGAAAATGGTGAAAAATTTGTTATCATTGTAGTTCAAAAATATGTTGAGCTCTTGAGAGGAATGGTCTTCAACAGTGTTCAGTTATATAGATGAGAGAAATGTAGCATTTTTGTCTTGCAGGAAATTCTGCCTTTTCAAGTTTATTTTCCTCCTGAAGCAAGGAGGCAATTTGACCTTCTGAAGTTTTCCAGGAGGTGTGTGTTCTGAAAGGTTCAAATTAGGAGTAGTCAAACCCTTTTATTTCAATATTGAAATTAAAGATTGACATTCCTGTCATCAGAAGGTTGGAGTTAGTTTTTACTAAACTGAGTTTACAGCCTTTCTTTCAAAGCAATTGTAGAGATAATTTAGACTTTCTTATGATGATGCATGATCCGTTTTGCTGTTCTTTTAGGCAGTTATGAGAGTCTGATAACTGCAATTTTCCCTGGAACCAAAATCCTTAGCTAGAGCTCTTACCCCTACAATACACTGAAAAATTTATAATTCCCATGAGGTGTGTGTTCAGTCAGTGTATTTCCCCTATGCAGATGTACCTTCAAGGACAACTCTCAGAAAAAAAATACTGGAAACTAAAATTTCGACTCTTGCAAGGCAATGCAGCATGAAGTATGACAGAATAATTTAGATTAAAATGTGTAAAGAGCTCATCTAGTCCAATCTCCTGCTTTAAATATGGCAGACTTCAATATCAGAGCAGGTTGCTCAGGGCCTTGTCCACTAGACTTCTGAAAATCTCCAAGGATGGAGATTCCACATACTTTTTAATCAGTCTGTTTCACTGGTGTCATTGTGAAAGACTTTTTCCTTGGAACCTACTGAATTTTTTTGTGTTGTAGCTTGTAATTGTTGCATCTTGCCCTTTCTCGGTGTGTCTCTGAGAAGAAAAGGCTGCATCTTCTCCAGAAACTGCTTGTAAATAATGGAAGACTGCAATTAAAGTGCCCCCTTACCTTTCTGTATTCCAAGCTAAATAAAACCATCTTCCTCAGCTGGATGTCAGTTTGCTTGTTGTCTATGTGGGCCCAAAAATCTCTAGGTCCTCTTATGCATAGGAATTTTTTTACTCAGCCATTGGCCAGACTTCATCCATGCATCACAAGTGAGGAACTTAGGATCTGGCTGAACCCATGATATTTCTGTCAACACATTTCTGCAGCTTGTTGAGCTCCTCCTGACTGGCAGGGCCATCCTCCAGTGCACCAACCATTCCTGCCAGCATGGAGCGTCTTCCGCATCTTCCTCCCTGTAACTGGTGAAGGACTGGTTCCTGAGGAACATCACGCATTAGCAGCAGCTGATCAGACTTTGGCAGCCTTGCAGCAGTGCCAGCTAGCCCTCTCAGCACCATTGAGTGCCTTGTGGGCAGGACCATGGGCTTGTGTACATCCAGGTGAAGTAGTCCTTTGCTCAATCATCCACTGCCATGAATAGCTTGTCCTCCCCAGATCTTTGCTACCAGACATGCAGAACTGGGAGGCCAGAGATCAGACCTTGCCTGCAGAAAAAAGGCAAAGAAAGTGCCTCAGCCTTCTCTGTGTCCTTTGACATGAGGTTTTCTTGGCAATTTCTTGAGAACATCTTTCTTCACTCTGTCTTGCCTGTTTCTGTATCTTGCCGTTTTGTGATGCTGCTTCAAAATGCTTTGGACTATCTGAGATGTGGAAGTACTCTTTTTCAGTCAGGCCAATCCATGATGTAGCATTTCATTGATTTATTTTATACTGTAAGTTTGCATTTGTTTGAAAAATAGTTCTCCTAAGGTATACTTGATTAATGCTAATAATAATGGTAATCTTCTATTTTTCCATACCTCCAAATGTCCAAAATTCTGGTGAGACCGAAAGAAGAAACACTGAAGTGGACACACACTGTGAGAAAACACATATGAAACAGTAAAGAGATTAAAGAAAATGGAATATTGATGCATACTATATTGGTATTTTTCCAGGCAGTACTTTCAGTTCAACACAGGCAAAATTTCTTACTTCTTCTGTAGCAACATATTTTTTCTGCTTTCCTTTTTGCATCCAGAAATCTCTACAAACAAGCTCTTGTTTAAAATAAATCCTAATTAACTAGTCTTTTCATTAATGCTGTACATTTTGTAGATATTTGTCTTCATAAACTCTTTTCCACAAATGCTTCGTTAAAGAGAAAACATTGTTACCTTAAAACCAGTTTTGATTATATGACACCGCATTTCATCCTGGTACTATATCTAGCATGCTTTGACTGTCACAGTGTTGACTGGATAAGCAAACAGACTTCACAGATGTAATTTCTAGTCTAGGGAAAGGACACAGAAGAATATCCAGCTTTGATCTGGAAAATCTTTCAGTCTCCTGACCTTTCAGTCTCTAGTTAACCTCCACAGACTGTGTGTAGTGTGCAGATCTGTAGCTAAGTTCATGCATAAATACTTTTCTAGACCCTCAAGCTGCATGAGACTGAGTATATTCTCTCCCAACAGACGAAGGATTTTCCCATATCTTGTCCACAAGATGGAACATTGAGGCAAAAATAAAATATAACAGTATGCTTGGCCAAAATAATTGTTCCTTCTCTTTGCATTTGCCTCTAGAAACACCCATGGATAGCCACAGCAGCCCTGTTTCTATGCCGTAAGTCTGTTAAATTTCAGTCACTGTGTTAGCACGTATTTGACCCCCTGTATTTCTCTTGAGGCCTGATAATTTTTGTCTTGGTCTAATATTTGGGTCCTTCTGTTGATGGAAGCTGCTAAATTTAATTTTATTTTTCTTCTCTTTGAGTAAGTGATGGTTTACATGAGGGAGAAACTGTAATTCTTCTGCCACATTTGTAGAGTTTTCTACTTTTGGTCTTAATTTACATTATCAGAATCACACTAATCTTTTTTCATTTTATTTTTTTTCTTTCCCCTTTCTTGGTTTCATTTTTCTAACAAGTTCATCTAAGAAAATGTGCTTAGTTTCTTTGAACTCCATAGCTATATAATAACCATAAAATAACTTACAAAAGAAACTATTTTCTTATGGCATGTTTGACCTGAACTGAACAGCTCAAGATCAGAAAGTGCTGCAAATGTTTATATTATAGCCTTTCCTCATGATATTTTCAGATTTTGGTATCTCACAAACTGATACACATTAAAACTTTCTGGTGCTTACCTGAAATAAATCTCATTCTGGCTGTCCTGATGCTTCAGGGTGACATCAGACATACTGATGTCTTTGGGTGCTGATTAAGGTTAAATTCCACTTACTTTCCTCATTGCTTTTAATTAATTGTATAGGTCAATTATGATGCATAGCGTGTCAGCAGAATATAAAACTGTGTTGGCCTTATGTAAAGCATGGAGCACTGGGTCAAGTACAGTGGCTGTTTCAGATGAAAGCAGTGCAAAACTGCAGTGCAAGTTTTAGGGTGTGAAGTTCACAGAATTAACTCTCTCCACTTGCACTGATGGCTGTACTGTGCACTCCCATGTTGGGAGTAAACTCAGTTGTTTAACTGAGTCCTGGTGCAGTCTGTGAGGCCATAACTTCCATGTATTGAAATTCCACACAGATAGTTCAGTAACAACACAGTGCTGTGAATATTCCCAGAGTACCTTACAGCAATTAAAATAAGGAGGGAAAGGTGAATTTACTTGTGGAATATAACATCAAAGGAACAGCACATTATAAAGACATTCTTCAGGACACTTTAATTTTCTTAGAGCCGTAACCATTTAAAAGATACATTATTCTAGTATTTTAGTTTCAGCCTTTATACACTGAACTTCATTTATGTACAACTATAATGGAATGTTAAGCAGAATCACATACAGTGCTTGGGCTTGGTACTCAGCTGTCTCTACCTCTGCAGCATTAGCAGAGTGATTTTGGCTTTTGCCAGCCAACACTTTCCCAGGCAATTCTTGGGCATATTTTGGGGGCTAACACAATGAGCAGCTTGCAAGATTATCCTAGCTTGAAGAGTAAGATAATTTAGTATCATGGAATGTACCATTCTAGGCCACCTGGTTCCCACTGCCAGGGAACAGTCCCAGGCATTTAGTTTACTAGTACAGGTACAGCCTCTTAAGTAGAAGAGAAGACTCATTAATTTAACTGGATTGGAGCCAGAGTGCTCAGTCATTTGTATAATCAAATTCTAAAAAGAGGTAATAATATCTTAATTTATATTTTATTATTACTGATTGCTCATTAATATGTAATCAATCAATCCTTTGCATTTCGGAGTCAATTTTTACATGAATTTATTGCTCACTAAGGAGTGCTGCAGGCAGTATTCCGTATAAAAGTCCTGACATTGACAGTTGTGAATTCGCAAAGTGGATATCTAGTTCAAACTGTCTTTCAGTTCTGCCTAATTCAAAAGGATTTTGAGAAAATCCTGCTAAACTGAGTGGACAAAAAGATGGCAGATGGGCTTCAGTGTAAATAAATATATTGCCTAGGGACATTAGGGATGCATAATTTAATCCATACTTAAACGATGCCAAAACCCAAAACTGTCACTTAAAACTCAAGGACTGTTCTGAAGTCATTAGCAAGAGTTCCAAGGCCAACAGAACACTGCCCATCACCACAAAAGGAAGACAAAAGCACAAAGGACAAAACAGGAATCTCCCTTTTGCAGCTGATTTTGTTCTGTACAAAAATCTGACATGCACTGTCTCAAGTATTGTGTGGGCTTCTGGCCTCTTCTGTCTCTCAAGAAGGACATGAGAAGTAGCAGAAGGGCACAAAAATGTGAAAGAGGAGCTGCCTTATAAGGAGAAACTGGACAGGTTTCCAGATTCAAGGTTCTCTTGCATCTGTACAGAGTAGTCTGAGGAGGTTATAATTGAGGTAACAGAATCATCAGATCCCATCATACCTGAACTAGGAGGCACTCTCTGAAGATGCTGGGGACAGATCCTGCAATTCCACATGCAAAGGACTGCAGATAGTGGCTGAGGTTGTGTGATCTTCCTGTACTGCATCTTCTGCTGCCACCACACGAAACAAAGTCTTGGGCTAGAGGGACCACTGGTCTGAAGAAGCTTGGTATTATGTTAACATAATTCTAGCAAGATAGTATTTTGTGAGGAGACAGTTATTTGTCTTTGTTTGCCTCTGAATAGAAACTCCTCCATTCAGAAATGTGCCATACTATATTCATTTCTTGTTTTGAATATATTTTAAAATCCTTTAAACTTATCTGCTGCCTTCCTAGATTGGATTTTTCCTCACTATCTTTAGTTTCCTTTGCAAATTTTCTAACTATTCTGATTTCTAGTCAGTATAGATTGATAATAGTTTACTCTTTTTCCTCTTTCCCTCTGTTTGTTATGCAAAGCTTTTAAAGTTTCACTTTGTCATTATGATACCTGTCTAACATGAGTGGGATGGATCACTACTGAGAGACATTTATTTTACCATTGCCTATCATGGGAGTTTAGATAAATCTTAGACTAAAAACCCTAACTTTTAAGATGGCTAATGCTGGGTGGAATTAATTTGCCGCAACTACATAAAATGCCACCTGGGATTATGCACTGTTGATTCACACACACAGAATCACACACAGAATCACAGGATTGGAAAAGACCTCCAAGATCACCGAGTCCAACCCATGCCCTAATACCACCCCAACTAAACTAAAGATATTCATGTAATAATATCTGTTTAACATTGTTGGTGACACGGACAGAGGGATTAAGTGCACCCTCAGCAAGTTCACCAACATCACCAAGCTGTACCAGCTTGGTGCAGTCGACATGTTGGAGGAAAGGGATGCCACCCAGAGGGACCTGGGCAGGCTTGAGGTGAGCCTGTGAAGTTCAACAAGACCAAGTGCAAGGTCCTGCACCCAGGCTGGGACTATCCCAAGCACAAATACAGACTGGGTAGAGAATGGATTGAGAGCAGCCTGAAGGTGAAGAACTTGGGGGTGTTGGTTGAAGAGAACCTTGCCATGACCTGACAATGTGCCCTTGCAGACCAGAAATGCAACCACACCATGGGCTGCATCAACAGCAGCGTGGGCAGCAGGTCAAGGGAAGTGATTCTCCCCCTCTCCTCTTCTCTCATGAGAACCCCACCTGGAGTGCTGCATCCAGCTCTGGGACACACAACATAGAATGGACCTGGACCTGCTGGAGCAAGCCCGGAGGAGGGCCACAAAGAGGATCAGAGGGATGGGGCACCTCTGCCTTGAAGACAGGCTGAGAGAGTTGGGCTACTTCAGCATGCAGAAGAGAAGGCTCCAGGGAGACCTTGGAGCACCTTCCAGTAAAGGGGACCTACAAGAAAGCTGGAAAGGGACTTTTTGTAAGGGCTTGTTATTAGGACAAGGAAGAATGGCTTTACACTGAAAGAGGGCAGACTTAGGTTAGATATAAACAAATTCATTACTGTGAGGATGGTGAGACACTGGAACAAGTTTCCCAGAAAAGCTGTGGATGCTCCATCCCTAGAAGAGCGTTCAAGGGCATGTTGGATGGGGCCCTAAGTAGCCTGGTCCAGTGGAAGGTGTCCCTGCCCATGGAAGAAGGGTTGGAACGAGATGATCTTTAAGGTCACTTCCAACTCACCCCATTTCGTGATTCTATGATAAGATGCAACATTGTAACCACTTTTCCCTCAACGATCACTGTCATTGGTGTGGATAATTCAGATTTTTCAGCATAAAGCCGTTCTGTAGCCTGTTGACATATTCAGAATTTTCTGATTTCCAGTGTCCAATAGTTTTGAAAAATTGAGTGTCCTGAATGCAGATTACTGCTATAACATCATTATAACCTTTAAAAATGTCATTCTCATTCAAGTCAGCCTAACTATTTGCATTGGTAATGCTGACTGCTCCAAGACTATCAAGGTACACTGGGGGAAAGACTTTTTAATCTTCATCTATTTCTTATGTTCTTTTTCTAAGTATCCTCTGCAGATTGCTGTCAAAGATGGCACTAGAGTCAAGAGGCCTTTGGTGTGGTTTGGTACACTTCTACTTTCCTTGTTAGGTAGGTGTCTGTGGTGTCATCTATGTCAAATCATGAATTTGATTTGATTTGTCTTCAAATCCTTAAGTTTGAGAAGTAAACTACTGTTCTCTTCTTTTAAACATGATTCAATTAAATTTGTGTGGGACATGGTGAATTTGTGTTTCTGCTGATTTTGTCTTTTTAATGCCTTTTTCTTTTTCTAAGTAGCTTTATACTTTCTTGTCTGTTCCAACTAATCCTGAAGAGATTGCCCATACTGTATGAAGACCCCCATTCATAGTATTGCACGGAGTGAAACCCCTCATTTTTTTCACTTGTTTTGCAGCCCACCATTCGTCTCTGGAATTTTATTTCTTCTCTCATTTGTGGGCCTGAAAAAACCACCAAGAAGATCACTTAGAGTTTCCTTCTCTTATGTTCCTTCCAAAATCCTTTAAATCTTCTATAATTGGTTCCAATGTATGCCACCTTGATCTGAGAGACGACAGATGACTTTCTTCAATTCTCTATTCAAACTTTGCGTTTGATTTCCTACTTTTGGTCTATGGAGACTTAATTTCTTTTATTGTCCCCATTTCTTTCCAGCTATCTCTTCCTGATTTCATTAAGACTTGTCAGACTGCATTTTTGACAACCATAGGGCCACTAAAAAGGGCTTTACAAAAGGTATTAAAACTTTTGAAACCCTCAAGGCAGATGGGTCTCTCTTGAAACTTTGTGATTTATTCTGCAGAAGAAGCAGAATAAGCAAGCCCCTGGAGTGGAAGCAGGGGTTAGTCACTGTAAGAGAAACCCAAATCCGAACAGTTCCCTTAATGAGCAAAGGAGGTTTAATGTATGTCTTCGTTGCTCGAGATAACACACTTTCCTTTTACTTCTGAGTTGATCACATAGATTTTACTGGCTGTGACTGAGAAGCAGTTCATTTTCTGGGCAGCTTTTGCAAGAGAGAAAGAGAAATAATTTTATATATTGCATTTTATTTATGCATTAGATCTATGAGTTTATTTAATTTCCGGTGTAGTACCCTGAAAAGAGAAAGCATTCAAACATCTGATAATCTGCAATGGCAATCCCACTTCATTAATATGCAAAGCAAGAGACATCAGTTGTTTCAGAACAACTTCATAAACTGATTACAAGATGGTACTTCCAGTAGGAAAAGATGAAAGAAAAATATTTTTGGTTTCTGGTGAAACCCTGTGTCCAGTAGTGTCTGAATTTGATACTTATTAGAAACAAAGGAAAATCATTGATTGTAGGACTTGCCAATAATTAATTAGACCAACGAACCACACACACTTGGCTTCTCTCAGTTCAGAGGAAATTGTTTCTTTCTGGCTCGTGTCATCAAGGGACAAGGGTTGCTTGAGACTTTATGGAGTACTAGAGAGGACATCTCTTAGCCCAGCAGTGGTCAATTTGTATTCTGAAACTTGTTATTAATTTCACTTTTACGTTAAAGGTAATGACAAAATGGTTCATAAAATTATCCAGCTTTCAAATATTCTGTTCAGCTGCAGTAGCAACAGGGGGCAACAGATCTTCAGTTGTCTTAGGTCCACAACTGAGGCTGAGCTCTGACAATTTGCACAAATCCAGTTGCTGGATCCCTATGGTAGATTTTCCTCCTAACTTGTCTCATTATTTCCTTGCACCTGTGTAGTCAAACATAGCAGATGTTGCTTTGAGCAAAGAACAATCTTTTCAACAATCATTGAAAAAACTTCACAAATATTTCTTAAAGCAATCTTGGTCTTGGATTTCTGCAGGATGGGATTCTCAGAAGGCATTAATCCCTGAAGTCCCTCCATACCCACTCTCTTTTAATAGTTTGGTACAGTGGGAAAACTACCTCATACAACAGTCTTTCTATTGTATAAATAAGTCATTAAGACCAATGCCAGCCTTCAGTTACAGTGGAATCACTGTCTGAAATGAAATGTCAGTTGTGCTTGGTTCCTTCTGGTCTTCTGAACTCCGTGATAGTTTTAATCTGCTGATCCTTGTTTGAATGCAACATCCCCTCCTCTGCATTTTCAACAGAATTATGTCATGATCAGCTGAAAGAAGTTTGCAAAAGCTTTTCCAGTGGCTTTCAGCCAAGAGCTGTTGACAATTACACCTACATGCCTTGTTAATATCAATTGCTTAGCAAAGATAAAATCACTGTCTAGGTTGCTATATGTAAGTTCTTCACCAGGATTGAGCTGGACCTCTGGAGTTCAATGAATATTTGGGACATAGTGTGGTTTTGTTCATTGTAAAAACTGGTATTGCGAACATAGTAGAATCTGCATGAATCAGACCACATTGCTACCTTGTGCCTTTCATTTTTCTGTTATGTATAGGAGAAATGGGGGACAAAGGACAGAAAGGCAGCATAGGACGGCATGGAAAAATTGGTCCTATTGGTTCAAAAGGTATGTTTAATCCAATTGTTTCTCCATTTGTGTTTCAGATGAAAAGTGTGTGATCATTTATGTTTGACAAAATTTAGGGACTTGAAAAATGGCTAACGAGTCTCAGAGTTTACCTTAGTAGGGATTTTCTCGCACTGTAGTCAGCCAGGTCACTGAGATTTCTCAGACAGTTACCTTTTGCTCTGACAGCAGTATAGTTAGCCTTAAAGCACTGTGAGTGTCCTGGTTTGAAGGTAAATAAAGAACTTTGCACTGTCACACAAGAGTGGACAGTCAAAGCAGATGAGAAAGTGTGCTGTATTTTGGCAGATTTTTAAGAGCCAGGAGATATGTTTTCTAATGTTAAATATTCTATAGGCTTCCCATGTGACCGTGGTTAAGTCACTTGGAGCAGTGTTTACCTAAGCGTCTAGATTATGATTTGAAATTTAGGCATATCCAATCCTTTTTCCTCTACAGCATCTGAATGTACTGGTTCTGTGAAGTTTATGAATGTCAAAAAGCGGATATTGGTACACATTCTTTGTGTTCAAGTTTCATAGCTTTGGCTGGCCTTAATTGTGGGATGAATAGGACAGAAGAATCTTTATTTTTGCTTGGGCATACTTCTACTTTCCACATTTGAATTTTACTAGAAAAAATAAATAAGTGCTGAATGAACTGTTGACAGAAAACACTGCCTTAACATATTATTTTCCATGTCTTCAGGTGAAAAAGGAGATAATGGTGACATAGGACCACCAGGTCCTAATGGTGACCCAGGTAATCCATAACACACCTTGTGTATCTGAAAGACTTTTCATCCCTAAAAATAAATCTGTTTACATACTGGGAGAAATAATGAATGACTTTTGCATATGTACTGTAATATTTCACTGAGATATTTTCAAATTACTTAAAATCATTAAGTTGCAGTAGTTGCTGGGCTTGTAGTGTATGTGCTAAAACAGTGTTTCATACCTTCTCAGTGGAGTGATCTCTCCAGAAGCCTAGTGGGAACTGAAGTGCAGACTGTCTGCATCATTCATCACCAGTGCAGAGGGACACCTCTGCATATCTCACTTTGTCTTCCAGTCAACACAAAGGATGCTCCTGCCCCTCCATGAATTATTGTTATAGGAGCAGGAGATTGTTAAGAACACAGATCACAGAATAGGTCAGGTTGGAAGGCACCACAGTGGGTCATCTGGTCCAACCTCTGCTCAAGCAGGGCTATCCCAGAGCACACAGAACAGGATTGTGTCCAGATGGCTCTGGAATATCTCCAGTGAGGGAGACTCCACAACCTCTCTGGGCAATCTGTTCCAGTGCTCAGTCACCATACAGTAAAAAATTTCTTCCTCATGTTCAGGTGAAATTTCCTGTGCATCAGTTCCTGCCTGCTGCCTCTTGCCCTATTGCTTGGTACCACCAAGTAGAGCCTGGCTCCATTTCCTTGTCACCTCCTCTTCAGATTATTATATGGAGGTATATGGATCTTCCAGAGGTATATAGATGTTCTAGAGAAACAGCCTGGCATTAGAAGAGTAAGCCTTGCAAGAGTGGCAGGTTTGGATTTATCTGAATTCATCCCTTCCTGGTAGAGTGCATTGGAGGTGCACGGATTAGATTTCTCATGAGAACATAATTTGTCACTCTAATTCTTGAGCCAGAGTGCCATGCACCTGGCCCACATGCACAGTTTTGCAGGGCAAGTACCCTGTGCTTAAAGTGATTTAGACAACTGAGCTGAGTAATTGGGTAGCCCAATGCAGATTTAAATAATTACATACAGAACTGTAAACTGTAATAAATGCAAACTGTAATTGATCCTCATTTTGAGACTTGTGGTCACAGATGTAACAATTATCCTTTTAGTATTCACGTTCAGATTATCTTTGTCAAACCCACACCAGTTTGGGTTAATAGATGATTTTCTATTGTCTAATTTTATCGTCAGAAGTGTCGTAAATTCTGTACTTTCAAAAACACAGAACTGCATTTTGCAGGTAATTATCTGCATTATGTGGTTGAAATTTTGGATCTGCTATGTTACGTTCCTTGTGAAGAACTCAAACAATGTTTTTTTGCTGTGAAAGAAGTGCTCTTTGAGAAAACGAAAGAAAATAATTTTACTTAAAAGGGGACATTTTTGTAAATGTTTTTAGTTAAAAAACATTGTGGGTTTTTTGCAGAGACTATCTATCTTTATTTAGGTTAGTGCTTATAATTCAGGGCTGAAGATTCATGGGAAGTGAAATGAGCTGTTCTGCATAGGCCCAGACACCCCTGAGAATCATATAATGGTGCAATCATTAGTAGTGGGTAGTGAAGACTCTAATTTTCTGTCTGTTATTTGCAAGACAGCTTTCTCCAGGACTGCCAGGCTGGGTCTTTCCATAAAATTGTTGAGATAATTGTTGAAATTAGGTAGCTTTTTGATTTGGGTGCATCTGTATAATTTCACAGGCATCCCTTGTGAGTGCAGCCAGCTAAGGAAGGCTATTGGTGAAATGGATATTCAAGTAGCCCAGCTGACGACAGAACTAAAATTCATAAAAAATGGTAGGTTAATTTTATATAACTGTTTTCCTTTCTTGTTGCCTCATTTTATCGGTGTAATCGCTCGCAGAGAGTGTCACCGTTCCACATTTGATTTGTGAAGCTATTTTGGGGTGTGCAGTGACTCGGTTTATAGAAATGCGAGTGCTCACTTTTCAGCACTGCCCTCCCCCGCAGCTGTTGCCGGCGTGCGTGAGACAGATAATAAGATATATCTGCTGGTGAAGGAGGAGAAGAGGTACAAGGAAGCCCAGCTGTACTGCCATGGAAGAGGAGGGACGCTGAGCATGCCCAAGGATGAGACTGCCAACAACCTGATTGCCTCGTACATCAACCAAGCTGGGCTCACCAGAGTCTTCATTGGGATTAACGACCTGGAGAAAGAGGGGAATTTCGTCTATTCTGACCGGTCGCCCATGCAGACCTTCAACAAATGGCGCAGCGGGGAGCCCAACAACGCTTACGACGAGGAGGACTGTGTGGAGATGGTGGCGTCTGGAGGGTGGAATGATGTTGCGTGTCACATTACCATGTATTTTGTGTGTGAGTTTGACAAAGAAAATGTCTAAGCTGCTCTGCTCTTTATTTTAAGAAAAGTGTTTAAGACAATTGTACAAGTTACTCCAGGTTTATAGAGTACAAGTGAAGTTTTGCAAGTATGTGGCATGAGTGTTGTACAGCTGTAAATACAGTTTAGGTATTTCAAGTATCAGTATTTACCCTTCAGAAGGGAAGAGCAGAAATAAGACAGCTTGATTGGGGGTTTTTTATGTAGGAAAATATATCTATTTAGATAAAAATGTGGTTTGGGGCTAAATTTTGCCCTTACAACAGGTAAAAAATGTAATTACAGGACTGTAAGGGAAGGCAGAATTTGGCCTATAGTTGATTATAATTATTAGAATGATTAGAATTAGATTCCTGATATTCTCTTATCTTAGTAAAATTTGTAGTTATAAATGCTAATTACTTGTAGTGCTACAGGGATATTTTGGCAACAAGACAAATATTTCATATAGTCCAGTTAATAAGTATAAATATTACAGTAGGTTTTCTGAATGTTACAACTTTTAAAATAAAAACTGGCCAAAGCAAAGCAATAAATTGTGATTCTCACCAATTTTGTAATGTTTCCTTATTAAACTGTTTACAAATATACGACCAAAAAGCATTTAAGTAAACTGAATTTTAGTGCTGAGGGAGGACAAAGTTTAGTGAAAGGTGTTGCTTCTCATGGTAGGGGGTTGGAAGTAATCTTTGAGGTCTCTTCCAACCCAAACTATTCTATGATTCCAGGATTTGATGACATGAAAGTTCTTATAATTTAGTACTTAGTTGGTATTTTAGAATTGGCTAAAGGTAAAAGTAAGAATTTGATTTTCTGGATTACTTGGTTGGAAATGACTCAGTACATGAAGTATTTCAGACCCCAAATAGATCCCTAAAGTAAATGTTTCTTATTTTTATAAGAGAATCTTGGTGCATCTTGTTATAAAACAAGCAAAATACCAATCCTTCACAATTTAATGCAGACTTCATATATATGCAATTAAGCTCATGAAAACATTTTAGCTATCAGTCACTCCTAGTAAGAAAACAGCTTATGTGTTTACATAGATTGTTAAGATGATCCCCTGAAGAGCAGAAAAGTTTCTGAAATTTTCCTGATTATGTATGTAGCAATAATAAATAACTTTGCACAAATAATTTAAGTACCAAATTTGCAATTGCATGTGATGGAAAATGTGATGTATATTTAAAAAACTCCCAGCATAATTTCACAAAGAAATGATTAATTGCTTTAGATCTTCCCAGGAGCCAGTTGCATGACACCTTATCTCACTGTTAGGCATAGAAAAATCAACAAAATTTGCAAAATCTCTGACTGTTTTTCTTTAGGAATATCTTGCACCCTGTTTTAAATGATTTTTAAGGATAAATGATCCTTTGCATAACATTCTGATCAAAATGCATATCTGATCGTTACGGGTCTATAGGATATCCCCAGTGGATATGGCATGTGGTCCCAGAGATTTCCTCACAAAAAGGCAAAACCAACTCATATCAACTCTGCTGTGCTGTGGCATGTAAACAATCAATGACCATACAATGCTGTTCATATCCACGGGCTCTGACATTATTTATGTACCTAAGAGAACAAACTGTTTTGCTTGCTATATTCACTCTGTAAATCTCAATCCTTTCTATATATACATATATATATATATGTTTGCTATTAATTTTGAAGATCACTAGCAGTACTATATATGCTATATTATTTGTTTATCAGCCCAGCTCCAGAGCAATTACATGAAATGAATGGGTCCTTTGATTGCTTTACTTTCTTTTAATAAAGATAGGTATGATACCTGTGTGTTAGTCATTCTTCCAACTGCATATTGAAATATATTAAATAATGTGAATTTGTTTCTACACTACTATTCAAAGACTCTACAGAATTTGCAGGGAGCTAACAATTCCAGTAGAGCAATTTGTTTAGAATGGTGCTTTTTGAATATCATAATTGTTTCCTGCCTGCTATAGAAATCCTCAGAAACCGTTTAAATCTCCAACATACTTTTGTCAAATCATTGTAGCTATATTAAAACAGTCCAAACCTGAGACACAGATATCTGAAGCTCCCTCATTATGTGTGCTGAAGTTGCTGTTTATTTTTCACCTAGATTTTGAAAGTCTTTGTTGTATTGTTCAGTTTCCTCAGAAAGATGAAAAGACGCCTTTTAGGGAGATGGGAAACTTTTCGAGATGCCAAATACTCTTGTTTTAGTTGGAAGTCACACCACATTTTAAAGACTGCCTTGATGTGTGGAACATTTAAACAGTCTCAATTTCTATTAAAATTTAAGATGAAAAATAAAGGCAATGGAAAAAAACCCATTTATTTTCTCTAGTTTTCATGTTCTCCGGGATATTTTTTGCAATGCTTCATATATGAGGTAGGAACTAAATGAGTTTAATTGCCAGATACCTGTACACTGGCTGCTTCAGCCCTTTTTTCACCGTTTGGGCAAGACGAGCAAGGCTAGTGTGTAAGGTCTCTAGTTATCCTGCGAGGGGCAACAACCGCACATCTCATATTTACCCCTTCGAGGAACTGGGTGAGAAATGATGGAGGCACTGGAAATGAACAAGCCCATCATAATTTCTTTCACCCTGTAGTTGCTGATGCCTGTAGGTAAACCCTTGCTGAGGCAAAGATCAATGTTGCACGTAGTGCTCAGGCTGCACGAAACCCACTGACATGCTTGGTAAGGTTTCCATTACTCTCCCTGCAATTTGGAACTATTGTTTTTTTTAAAAATGAAATGAGTGATAAGTTAGTTTTACTTGGGTTGTTTTCCATGTGCATTAAAACCTGCAATTGTAATATAATTACTCATTGTGTGTAGTTCTGCAGAAGCCTTTGGAACATGTCTGTCTGGCAAGCACAGGTGTTTCTCAGAGTGTTCTTATATGCTCTATTTTTGATAGATAATTTTTCCTTGTAAATATATCCCCACAGCCCTTACTTATTCTTTCCTTAAATAAAGGGCATTCTGTGACATTTTAAAAAGGCAAAAATAGCTGTTGTTTTAGTCAATATAGTCACCCTTTCATGTTCTTAAATGACTTCTTCACATCAAATGTGTATTTCATTCAACTATACTCTGCCCCTTTAGCTGCTAAGGCTGTGTGTTTTGGTACTGATATCAGGGCCAGATGTGCACCTGCCTTCTAGGAGGTGGCTTGGTAAAGCTAAAATGTTGAACTGGCTAAGTCCAAGGGGAACTCCACTGCCAGTGAGAGCTCTGACTCGCTGTGGACATCTTGGAAGAGCCCTGGATGATGTCTGATCCTGATCACCATGCAGATTTGCCACTCCACAACCTCACTCCTTGGTGGAATGTGCTGTTCCCACTTGCCTTGTTATTCTGCTCAGCTCCTGGCTTGCCATCGCTCGTGAACCAGCTGCTCCTCACTGTGCTCTGACAGCTGACATGATTATCCCTGGAAATATGAGTTTGTTATAGGTTTGTTAGCAGCAAAAGTTCTCCCTGACTGTGAGTTTTAAACATTCTTATATCACAGAGAAGAACTGTAAAAAAATTAGTATTCATATGTGGGATATTGAACATCCTTGTCCATGCAAGTAAAATGGAGTGCTTCATTTTTCATAAGCTCAGGAAATACCAGTTCAAATACGTTTTATAAAATAGCAGCTGGTTGGACTTTTTTTTGTTACAGTTTTTGATGAAAAGCAAAAGAAGATGATATCAAAATAATTTTAATTGTAAAAAATATGATGAAGGTTTACAACAGAGGAAGACTTTTGAAGTAGTTCTTTTTCATGATGTTTACTTTTGGAATTTTTTAGATTTTAATTTCTGAGTTCTAAAGCTTTGTTTTGACCCATAAAGGGATTTGATTTTTATATTATTGTTACTATGTTTTACACCATGTCAGTAACAGTGATCTGTATAATGCTTGAAATATTTTACTTTATTCTTTAGGTCTTGATTTCCAATGGGAACAAGTTACCTTTTTCAGATTTCTGTTTGATGTGATGAAAGAGTGTGACATTGGAATTGGTTTTTCCTCCTGGGTATGCTATGACACTGTAAATGCTTTGAATACAAAGCAATAGATAGCTCAATGTACATTACATAGAAGATATTCTTACTGATTATAAAAATTATTTACTTAAGTATTATGACATATAACTCATAGTTTATACACTATTCCAAATGTCCAAACTAATCATTAGATAAGACAAATACAAGCCTTTTGAAACCTGAAAATCTTACAAATACACTTTCACCCCAAATGAAAACAAGAAGTTGTCAAAGTAACCAAATTTACCATAACGCAGAAATTCAGGGCTTCCCCTAGGTCTATATCCAGCTCTAGTTTTTGTGGGAAACTCAGTGACTTGTGATGAACATGGCTGAATCAAATCCTCAAGCAGAGAATTAGCCAAACAGTGCAATGATGTGTGACTTTACCCTTTGCACTTTCTGAACTGTTTCCCCTTAGCCTTTATTGGCCCAGGGGTCAGTGTCTTTTCGCTGGAAATGCTGGTTTCTGATTTTTGGCTTGCCTGTGGTGCCAACAGGTTCATCACTCTGCTTTCAGTCACAGATTATGGATGAAGAGATGGGATTTTGTCCACTATGGGGACCTGGAAATGCTTGTAAAACCAGCTGTGATGGGAGAGGTATTGTGCAAAACTGGAGCTGGCCACTCAGCTGTTCCTTGGGCTGCATATTCCTGGTCAGGGAGAGGCAGCCCAGCTTACCAAGAGAAAAACTGACCTTGTTATTGTGGGTAAAAACAAACCAGAGTTTTAGGATTTATGTAGGGAAAAATTGTGCAGTGAAGGGTTTTGACTATTTACATTACAGAGCAGCTGTGAGAAAGGACAGTTTGGTTTTAATTTTGCTGTGATAGGAGAGTACAAACTATGTGAAATGGGAGAGAAAGGGTTTGTGGAGAGGACGGCGGTTGTGTGCTCAGGGTGTTTTTCTGCATGTGAGTCTCCTCCTAGCCCAGAGCTTTTCTATTGGCTGAGAAGGGGAGTCCTCTCAAGAGGGAGAGCACAAAATGGAAAAGGTAGAAGAAGCAGCGAGTGGATATGCAGAACTGGCAGTGAGTGGGATGCCCATGAGGCAGAATGTAAATGTTACCTCCAGCCATTCTCCTGCTTCCTGCTAGGGAAATGTAATTATCTTGCCCTTTCCGTCAAAATGTCTCACTATAGCTCACAAAAATAGAGTGAGGTGACCAATTTAGCGTAATATCTGCTTCTAAATAAACCCCAGTTTGGGTCTATGGACAAATAATAGCATCCACTACACTTGGGGTATATTAATGCATGAAATCACAGGGGATATAATTAAGCATTGCTATTCAAAGGCTAGCTATGTACTATTGATGAGCTTCTGGATATTCTTTACATATAAAAGTGTGAATGCTGCCAGGAATTCAGCAACAGAAGGTCTGGTGTGCAGCTGAACAGTACAGGTGTTACCATACTATCATCTAGTGGCAGTAAGAGGCAAAATGAAGGAGCTGAGTGGTATTTTGCTTCTGCTTGCATCAGTTGTCGTGTTATGGGTTGCAATCACTGACGCTGTATTAAACAACTGATTTCTCTGAAGTATTTAGTCAGCTTTCTTCTCCTTTTTTTTTTTTTTTTGGTGCAAAGATTATTTTGAATTATTACAAAGAGATGTGCACTGATTTTAAGTCCAATTCTCAGGTGGGAGTTTTGACTGAGAAGTGAGAAGTGTGCCCAAATGAGCTCAATTATCATGCCTTGGAGTGAAGCAAAAGAAAACAAGTCCAGCTGTGCTCTGCAGGCCAGCGTCTAAATTGCAGGTGCAGATCTTCACCTGGCATCAATCAAGTCCAGTGGAGCCAAATTGATTTATACCTGCTGAGGATTTGACACAGTATCATCATCAATTCTAGATCTATGCTTATTTCAGAAAGGAAGAAAGAAAGAGAAGTATTTGGATGTTTATAATTTATTCTAAGCACTGTTATTCAAAGTCTGAACCACTGTAATGGGTACATCTCCCATGAAGATTTCTTGGCCATAATCAGTTTTGAGACAAATATTGAAGGTAAAATAGTTGAGGTAGATCTGTGATGTGAAACTTAACTCTTGCAAATACACAAGGGGTATGATGTAGAAAAGAAGCAGTAAAAGCATCCAACACAAAGAATCATTCCTCTACAATTTTATATTCTTCTGTGGAAATGAAACCTTTGCTTTTTGTTGTAGTCAACATTTATCCATAGGAGAAGACAGGGTGCCATCTAGCGAAGAAAAGATTTGTTGCACATCTAAAGAGCCATAAATCAAACTTTGCTCCTGCTTTATTCTTTGGTATGAAAGGAATGATATGGACATTCTGCAAGAGGGAAAGTGTGCAATATGTTAAGTCCACTGTGTTTCTAGAACACAGAAATAAAAGAAGGTATAAAATTGCAAAATACTAATTTCCTTATTACTAAATGCCCTGTACATATAAATATCAGTTGTTTGGCTTAATCCAACTCCCTTTTTCTTCCCCAGGATTACTGCCCTTCTTTTCTACATAAATAAGTCTAATATACTAACTTGTGACATATTTAGGTAAAGTTCACTACCTTTTCTAAATATCCCCATCTGGATTAGCAGAAAATGTACAGCTGACCTTCATGCAGGGAATTCCTTTTCCATGCTGATTTTTAGCTACAGCTTCTGAAAGTGGAAGATAAATACTGTATCCCTTTACCTTGCACTGCAAAAGTATAAAAGCATTACAGCTGATGTGTTGACATCATGCTTTACACTTAGTGGCTGCATCTCTCTTAAAGAAAATATTCATTGAGACCACTGTCCTGGTTTACACAGTGCCCCCAGTTTTCTTCTTAAAGCTTATCTTCCTTTTGCATCTGGTCAGACCCAAAGTGAAGTTAATTATGTATGTTTATTATATGTTCCATACTGTAGTTTCTTGGGAATTGATTTGCCTGTGCAGTTGTTTTGAATCATAAGCAATTTAAAATGGATTCTTTGAAACTGTGGTTTAAATTGTTAACAAAGGCAAATCTCCTTTCAGTCTAGATATTTTTCGTTTTAGAATAAACAGAATATCCACAAATCCAACCCATGAGATAAATCTGCTTTATGATTTTAAGTTAAACTGAAATTGGATGGTTTCTAACAGATGAGAATTCAGTGGCCATTGACCTTTAGGCTCAGGTAAAGCAGGGCCTGAGTTTGCTGATCCCAGCTGCACTGTGGCACGTCCATTATCATCTGACACCAGGGATATCTGGTCTGAGGCTTTGTGGGCCAGTTTTGCACAGACCCAAACCTCTGCCTTTAGTGCTACTTGCAGATTATCATCAAGCAGCACCTGTGTCAGGTGCTGGCTGCTCCTTTGGTCAGCAGTGTTAGCCTGGTTTTTGAAGAACAGAGCAAATGAGATTGCATGGCATATTTCCTTCATATAACTTTTGAACCCTTTAGCTGTTTTCAACCAGGTGTGACAGAAAGTCTCAGGGATGAAGTTTTTAAACACTATGTAAAAATGTGAGTGGGTAGTGAACAAAGATCTTCCTCTTCAGGAGATCGCTGCAGTGGGAGCTCATCTGCTTTTATACACCAGAGAGCCATCTTGGAAACAGACTATATAAAATCCTAACCACTGGAAAAGATTGGATTAGAAATTGTCCTTTTTAGGCACTGAAGAGTTGAACTAATATTGATGGATACTATAGGAAACCAACCCTTCTGTTGGATTGCCCACAGAACAAGTCACCTGCTCTGTGACGTCCAGTTGATGTCATGCTGGCTGCAGGGAAAAGGGTCCATTAAATTACCTCTCATCCTAGAAGAGAACATTTTCCGTTCATGTCATTTTGAATCAGCTTTGCTGTGATTTGAGTGTAAATTATATTTGATCATATTTTTACTTAATTTTACACTGATCTTATGCCTTTCTTCTCTGTTGTCGAGATCACTAACTGGGGATAAAGAAAGAATTTTGAAAACCACTCAGCATTGTCCTGGCTCTCCTGGGAGCAAGAAAGGGTGAGACAGAGCTGGGCAATACATTCCTGTGCATCCCACTTTTTCTGCTGGAAGCATAATGCATGCTTTATATTTGCTTTTATGCAATGTTTAATGCCTTTTCCCACTGGCTGTATTTTGCTTCCCTTACTCTTTACTTCTTTATGCTGAGATGGGATATAGGGAAAAAAAAAGACCTTCTCTGTTGTTTAAGCAGGTAATGTATTTGTGTGATTGGAGACTACAGATAACTGCATTCACAGAAATCCATTTCTAATAGTAAGCAGGCAGGGGAAAATCATTTGTCATGAGGTTATAGAGAAAAATATTCAACCTGTTATGAAATTTTTAAAGGTCTTAAGGAGTATGATAATGATTATGCAGACTAGGTTTATTGCTAGGTATGTAGAGAAAATGAAAAGAAATAAAAAACCCCACAGTGGAAATCAATATTAACTAAGGTATTATGTATGAAATTAGTCTTGAAAATAAGAAAGTAATATTACATATGAAAAAGGATTAAAGGAAAGCTATCATGGAGCATAATTAATTGGGCTGTTCCTTACTTTTATGGGGTTCGATGAGCCTATTTTACCTTTAATTGCCCTGACCCATTTTTTAAAAAATGTTTCTTCAAACTAGGTACTGCTTTTTGGCTTATTCTTACAGGTTGCTTTGCATGATCTCAACCCCTGCTTCACTTCCAGTCTCGTGATAGGGGATGTCCACCTGCTGCGACAGTGTGTAGGGTTCCCTATACTGGGAGCAGCATTGCAGGGGGCAACCTGACCTGGTAGTTTGGTTAACTGAGGTCAGATTTTGCACCCCTTGGGCAGGAGCCAGTGGATAAATTTGCTGAATGTCTTGGATGTCCTAAAAGGGCTTTAGACACCTCTGTATGAGGCAGCTGAATTGAGCCCATCATGTTGATCATTTCAGCCTTCTGGGATTGCCAGAACCCTTGGCTGAGGTCTGGTGATTGGGAGTTGTCTCCTCCAGTTTTAAACATCAGCACTGTCGATATATGCATCTGAGCTAGTCCCACTGTCTCTCTAGTCTGCGGGGAGAAATAAGTGCATCCAGGATGTGATTCATCTGTCTTATTTTAGATGTCTAAATTGGGATGGGAATGTTCCTTGTTCTGACTCCTCGTTTCTTTCATTTGCCCTGAGGTGAGACCAAGGTGACAAGCTAAAATGCAGATATTTCTAACTGATCAGATGAATCCTACCCCTCAAATCTCAGGAGCTTCCACCACAAAATCCCCATTATGTGGAACTGTCACTCAGATATTTCTTTTGCTGACCAGCAGTGTTTGTCATATAAGGTTATGAGGAGAGGCTGTATGAGGTTTTGAGGGAGGTGTGACCTCCACTAGAAAAGCATGACCTGTGATGGGTGACTTTTTGTCACACGGTGTATCCAGATGCCCCTTCTATCATGCAGCCCAGTGTGGTACAGACTCATGAGTCATACTCAGGAAAAGAAAATCAATGCTACCTGCAGAAAATAGCTCTCCTTTCTTCCTTTCTCAAGCTGGCAGTTATGATCACTATGTGAGAGGCAAGCTGAATTTGTTCTTTCTTCTCTTTCTTGCATGAGACAGAGAGCAACAATAATGGTTGCCTGGCACTGTTTCTTTCTTCCCTGCAAACTGTGATATTTGCCTTTCCTTGTCTATGCTGCAAAGTAATAAATTGTACCTCCAGGAGAGACAATGGACACCAGAAAGAAGAAACCACAGTCACAAACATAGCAGAGATCATTCCAGTGACTTCCATGCACAGAGGCTCTCCCTTGACTAATTTGAGCTGCAAAAACTCAATAAAGAAACACTGTGTGTGCACTCCATAGCCCAGATGGGAACTTACCATATTGAATGCTTTTAAAAAGGTTACTGACTTCCTGCTAGTAAATGTGAAATCAAACAATTGCTCCTGATCTGGGGAACAACATTTGAATCTCCTACATCATACACTGTGTGTGGTATCTCTGCCCTTTTAAGTGTGTGTTGGGGTGAAATGCCATCGTACAGGAGTGTGATACATCCTGTGGTCCTGGCTCAAGGGTCAGTGCTGGCCAGCAGAGAGAGGGGCCAGGCCTGCAGATCCAGCAGCATCATTGGAGAGCACAACTGTATTGTAACTACTGAGAGGACAAATGCCTGGTGATGCTGCATGAAAATGCTTTACTGAGGTGCTGGTTTTATATAGACAACATATTTCTTTTTAATTTGATGGAAGAAGCTTTTGTCTGCTGTGATGACATAGGAAAGGCTGAAAGATTCGCTCTCCCAAGGTTAATTGCAATCAGATTTCTGATGTAATTAATTTTAACAGGGGAAGAGAATCACAGGTCAGACGAGAGAAAGGTCAGGTTAAAAAATATTTAGATGAATTAGAAATGTTCCAGTCAGCAGGGTCAGGTGAAATCTGGTTGAAGGTTGCCAAAGCAATTGCTGAACTATTAGTGATTGTCTTCAGATGCTTATGGAGGACCAAGAGGTCTCAGAGCCCTACAGAAGCTTCCAGATAGTACCTGTACTTAAACAAAAAGAAGTATAAAGTAACTCATTAGGCAGATAAAGTGGGATACCAGAGGAAATGTCTAAACAAATAAGTGAAAGAACCAAGTAGATCATAAAGTGCTGGAGATAATAACTGTCCATTTGTCAAGAATAAATCACATCAAATCCACCTTTATATGTTTGGCTTCTTTGCTGATCTGGTAGACGTAGAAAAACAGTAAGATGTTGTATTCTTAATGCTCACAAACCAAATGGAGTATAGCTTTGATTAATCACTATAAAGTGAGTGCACTGCTTAAAAACCCCTGCTGTCTAAGAAACATTATCAGTGCTTTGGGGTAAAAACAGAGGACATTCGAAGTTAGAGTTCTGTGAGGTTTATCCTGAACACAATTCTACTCAGTATTTATATTGCTGTTTTCAATGACATAATCACAGAGTAAGGAGGATTTCCAGAACTGTGGGGGATAGTATCATGTTTAAAATTGATTTTTACTGTATGGAAAATTGCCAGATATCAACCAATGAAATCCAATTACAGAAAGGAAAAAGTATTGTACATAAGAAAAAGTGACTAGATGACCCAGAATATGTGAAAGACAAAAGAGACTGGGAGGTTTAGGGTTAATGTCAGTGCTAAACTGCAAAAGATTTTAAAATTTTTTTGTTTCTCAAGACATTTCAGTCTGGGATATACTCATAAGAACATGGAAGGGAGTTCATTTATTTTCTTTTGTATATTTGGTGTCTCGGTTGGAATAATGGGCTCCCTTCTGGGCAGTGGATAGAGACAAAGTGTAGGAAATACAAAGGTGAAACAATAAAAGTGATAAACAGCTGGCAAATATGACCTGTGAAATAAGCTCCATTTATTCTAGAGAAGACTTAAGTAAGAAAGTGTATGATGCAAGTATATGAAGTTAAGGAGTAAAGAATCTTTATAATGATAACTGATAATTTCCAATGTCTGCTCATGATGTGACATGACAAAATAAATTAATTGTGAAGCCAAGGTTTGGATACCAGGAAAAATATAACAAAGGTGACACTTAAGCTCTAAAACAGGTTTTATAGTGAATCAGTGCTATCTATTATTGTTATTATTACTATCATACTTCTGTGTTCATGGAAGTATTGCCACATTATTTGCAAAAACTTCTTTTTTCCTTATTTTAAAGGCAAGATAAGCTGAATCTGGTTCCTTCCAGGTTCATATGTCCAGTGCCATGATGCTATGGCTTCTTTTCATGGCAGAGCATAGTGTGGCAATGCTTGATAATGAGTGCAAAGCAGAACTGTGCAAAAAGGATTTTGAGCCTTGTCAGCCAGCTGTGTGCTGATCTGGCTGTCTACCTGCGCCTGCCTAACATCAAGGATGCACAATTATGCTGACTTCCAGTAGCTGTGAGAAATTTGTTGATTTTCTTATCCAAATCCCTTGCAGTTCTCATTTCTAGCTCAGGCTCCTTTGGGCCAGCTCAACACCAACGGCAAATTAAGTAATAAGAGGCTGAGCTCCTGTGGCTGGTAATGCTGTGCTCTGCTCCTGGCACCGTGCAACACAGGCCAAAGGCAGCCAGGAGAGTGTGCCCCACATGAAATCTTGCTGTAAGCATGTTAGGCTAACTTCTGCAATGCTAAGATATAAAGAGCCATATGTGTTTACACTGCAAAAAGAATTACACCCACAAACATACAATATCACTCCAAAATAAGGAAACGTAAACTGTTAATGTTTGGGTTTTTAGACTCAAGATTAGGTCCAGGAATTGTTTGGTGTTCAGAGGTATAGCTTTGTTTTGGGATCTCCACAATATTTTCTAGACTTTGATCTCTCAACAGATAGTCTCTAGCAGATACTAGAGTGGCAACAGGCATAAAGTAATTATTATTTTTAAGGTTTCTAAGTAATATTTTTGACGGGCTAAATTGCATTTCATAGAAATATAAAGGTAGTTCTACTAGAATTCTACTAGAATTGTTTTCTAAAGTAATGCCAAAGAACCCTTGTAGATGTTTCAAGTAGAGTTCCACAACATTTGCTTTTGCTAAGGATGGCTCCAACTAGCTTTATCTGATAGCTTTTGTACTTGTATGGGAAGAGCCCCTGAAGAGTGGGTCCTTTCCATACTGTGGGTGCTTCTCACAAACCCACAGACCCCAACTGTAACTCATCCCTCTTCCTACTCTATTCAGACGTTGCTTCCCCCTTTCAAGACTGTATGACCCTATCACTTTTTCTTCCTCTGCTACTGCCCTGCTCCTTTTCCCCCACTACCATGTGTCCTCCTGCTCAGGAAGTAAGCCATGGATAGCATCAACTGTTGGACTCAGACAAAAGAAGAGGCAGAGTTAATACAGGATATGTTTCTCTTAGAAGGTTTCAGTGCGCTTCCCAATCTCCACATGGATTGCCCTCTGGTCATCACTTTTGTTTATGTTCTCCACTACGGTTTTCTAACAACTGATGATCAAAACCCAGGAAGTAAATTACTGTCTCTGACTGAAAAAATATCACAGCATTTCCCTAAATCTATTGCCTGCATCTCTGATGCAGACAATGTCCTACATCAGCACCAAAACATTTCCTAGTATAAACCTGGGTCATCTTAAAATCTAAGCTCTGCAGGACATGGATCAAGACCCTCTTTTTCCCTGTGGCTCTTACACAGTCCTTCCTATCGGGTCAAGTTCTCTGGGAATCACCCTTACCCCCCACCCTAGTAAAAACTGTGATTGTGGTAAGTGTATCTTTTGATAATATGACTCTGCAATAAAACCAGAACTATTTATCAGCCTTACATCCTTGAAGGAAATACAAATTTAAAAAACTTAAATTCTACAATTTTTTGTCACCTAGTACATGCCTCTTACATTTTACAGTAGTGTGTATTGTAAAACATGTAGATGGCAAAGTAGTATCTGGAGTAGATGTGTAAGTGCTGTTTGAAACTAAAAGCTAAATCCAGTCATATCAGTTTTCTTGGCTGCTGAAAGGGCAGAGAAAAAATTGCAGACATGCAAAACAAGGAATCTTTTACATTCTGGTCATCGCAAAGTGGAAAAACTCAGTATTTTTCTAACTTCCTACATGTGAAAGAAGATACAAAAAAAAAAGGAAACTTCTGTTTCTAGGTGAAGATCAAAAAATGTTTTACAGATGGTAAAAATTAAAGTTCCCAACCTCCCTGTGCATTAGGTAATGATCTAATTTTCCATGTGGGAGAAACTAAGGCACAAAGAAATCATCAGCTTTATGAACCATATAATTGCAAGCCTGTGATAAAGATCAGAATGAAGTCTGAAAATCTTCAGCATAGTCTTTTGCTTTAATTAAAGTTGTTTCCTAAAATAGGTAGTTCTCAGCAATTTCAGTAGATGTACAGGTTGAAATTCTGCTCATATAACTCATTGAAATTTATATTGAATATTTTAAAGCTTGGAAATTAGGTTCTCGTCTTTTGATGATGGGCACGAACAGCCTACAGCAGAGCTTATAAAAATTAAGTTAATTTTTGTTTGGCAAAACACTCTCCTCCCTATACTTTGCCATAAACTATAGGTCACTAACATAATCCCCCTTTTTTTTTGTGTGCCTTTGAATTAAATGGAATCACGTACTATAAGACAGAGATTGCTAATAAAAGATGAACAAATATCCTGCTGAATTGCTTTGTACATGAAATCTCATGCTTATAGGCATGAAAGAAGAGAGACTTTATTCTTTAAAATGATTTGTAATTAAAAGATTGTTTTTATGGTGCATTACTGTATCATTAAAAATCAAAAGGAGGAGAAATCAAACTAGCTGGTAGAGAAGTGGCAGGTGGCTGCTGTTATTGGCAGATGTGTATCTTGGAACTGAACTCTTTGCAAATGTCGTGTGAAATAACTGAATTTATTAGAAGTAGGAATTGCACACACAGAAGCTGATGACCCTGAGAAAATACACAGGCAGCTTTGGGACTGCAGGCTAGAAACTACCCTTGCTATCTATATTCAAAACCTCTGAAAATGCTCTAATAGCTTTAGCTGAAGAAATTTTAAATGTTGCTTCTCCTGCCTGCCCTATTTTTCAGACAGAGTTTGCCTCTACTGAGTAGAAGAGGCAACATGAAACAGGTTGTGCCCACTCCTGGCCACATCTTGCATATTGACACAGTTCTCCCTTCACAGTGGATGGAGTTAAATCCCTGAAATGGGGTGACTGAAGTGAAATACGAATCCAGTTCTTGCTGCCGGGATAATGACAGCAGTTTCAGTCAGAAAGGGGGGAAGCGCTGGACTAGTGATATCCTTACCAGCAGGAGGTAAGGGGCCATTTCACTGCCCTGCTCCTGCAGTGGCCCCATTACACAAGCTACCTGGCAGGCTGCTTTTGCAGTGATAGACATGCCTGTGCTGCCTGCTGCTGAATTGCAGAGGAGGTTGGACTGACTTTTGGAGGTCATCTGGTCCAAGCTCCTGCTCAAAGCTTCACACATGACATATGCACTGGCAGACATTAATATTTAATCTGCAAACTAATTTAATGGAGCTTTTCTTTTTCTTGTGATCTTCAGGACTAGTTTACTTTTATAGAGTAGGAACACAGGGCACTAAAAGGTGACTTTTTTTTTAAAGTGAACAGTGATTGGTCATAAATGAAAGCTGATGTGTAGGTGATTTTGCATGTTTGTTTTACTTACAAGTTTTCACAAAGTATTAAATTTCTGATTCTTTTTTCTTGATAAACATTGTTTACTTCAGGTAAGATTTTTGCTCTATCAGAAGAGCTATTAAAGGTACAGTAGACTGATGCTCAGTTTGCCCAAGAGTAGAGAGTTTGTGTATTATAAAAAAAATGTATGGTGAAGAGTAGAAGTGATCATGATATGCTTAAAGAGGTAGTTCCTGTGTCTAGTTTTATGCTGGTATTACACAGAAATTGTCAGCTCTAAAATAAATGTAAGTATTTTTTACTCATGTTCTTTTACCTCTCATTTTTGTTATTCTTGGATCTCAGCTTTCCAGGTGAGGCAGGTTGAACTTTGCATATTCTCTATAAACAGAGGTAAGATAAGCTGCCTACCTCTCCTGAAGATGATGGTGGTCCTGGAGCTCCACTGCAAGCTTGAAACCTCTGTCATCCAAAGTGGCAAGAAACAAAAGTTTCCCAAAGAAAATCGAACCATAAAATACGTAAAGGAAGAATGATTCTAGAGGGTGGATCAGTAAGATACAAAAATTATGACCAATGTGACAATCAAGATTTTGAAATCATAGATGGAGTGAAAATTTATGAGCATTTAACTTACATTCTTCAACTGTTCCCTTCAACTATCAAATGAAGCAGACTGTGGCAAACTTCAGTACAGGATGTGCTAATTATTTGAACCATATTTGTGTTCTTGCTCCAACATCCCCTTTCATTTTTGATAATGACAATGTTTCAGCAGCATTCTTATTGTTTGGACAAGAAAAACAGGTAAGTATATTTTGGAGTATTGGCAAACTTTTGAGAATTGTGAGGTGAAAAATGAGAGAAACAATGAAATTTGACAATTATCAAGATCAAAGCTAACCTCCAGTTGGCTAGAGGACTGGCAGGCCCTCGCAAAAACACTTTTTTTCCCCTTTTTCATTTGAAAGCCAAATCCAGTACATGGACAAAATTTCAGGAGCACAACAATTAATACGAGGCAAAGAAGACAAAAAAGGTAAAATTAAAATGCATTTTTCAATTTTTTGTCCATCTTGTAAAAGAGCATCTGTGAAGCAGTATTGCCAGCAAGATGAAGAGCTGAGAAAGGACGCTACTGGGAATGTCTGGAGAGCTGAGTTACTAAGGAACTCGTTATCCCTGTAGCTCTGACAGCTTGGGAAGCCCCTGAGGTAGGATGCTTGGTGTTGTCTGTGGCATGTGGAGCCAGCTGGCTGCAGAGTAAGGCACAGGCTCCAGAGCGTTCATCTTTGTTATATTATCTTGATTTCCAGCTGTCCAGGGAATTGATAAACCTTACCAGCTCCTTTACAAGCTTGGATGGTGGCTGAGAACTCTGCCAAACAGACTGCTTATAAAAATCCCACAGAGCTCAAGAGATTAAGCAGCCAGCAGCTGGCTGGAAAAAGGACTTTAGCAGCCAAGCACCCAGGAGATGGGTGGAGGGCAGAGTGACCACAAGTGAGTAGATTTTCCTCAAGGTTTGCAACTGAATTGGCATATCCCTGCAGAATGCTTTGATCCTGTCAAATCCATTATTTTCTGATGACTATGGGGAAACTTCCGAAAAGTTCCAAATCTAAAAGAAATACCAAGTAAAAATCTTCACATTTATGTTCTTATTTTCTACATAATGCAGCAATGAGATATATAGACAGAATTTTTATTTTCATCCATTGAGAACGCAGAGCTTCAGCTTTTAAACACTCTCCTGTTTAACCAGTAGGTAAAATTAATCTGTGTAGGGCTGTGAGAAGTTTTGTATATCTCTGAGCACTTGTTGTAGTGCCACAATTCTATTCTACAGTGGTCCTCATAGCCAGGAAATATTAATTTTTTCCTACTTTGCACTGAAATATATTAACTCTGAGAATTTTCTTGAGCTTGAAAGTGGTCATAGTGGTTGTCTCAAAACACAGGTTTATTCAGACTGAAGGTCTGCAAGTGAATAACTTTATTATGCAAATTTAGATTTTGGTGTAAGTGTTCAAAGTGGCCCTTTTAATAAAATAAACTGGTCCAAAGTGCAGAAAAAACCCAACCAAATCTTCAACTTCTTTTCTTCACAGATCAGGATCTCCATGAAGACATTTATCTTTTTTTTTTATGCTTACTATGAATACTAAATCTCTGTTTTAAACCATACATATCTACATTTTAAGCTAGTCATATACTTTTTTTCTCAAGAGTTTTTCAATTAAACTTTTCCTTTCACATCTAAAGGTAAAGAAAGTTTGTCTAGTGGTTTTCTGGAAGCCAAATTGGTAAGTAAATGCTATCCCTAAACAATAAATAAATCTGATATAAATACTTCTACAAACTTTTGATTGCATACAAATTCTTTGAAAGTAAATTGGGATATATTATGGGGTTTTTGATGGCTTTGCAGACATAATCTGGTTTTTGGTTTACAACCTGCATTTGTATTTAGTTCTTGATGTTGTCACACTTTCATGTGCTAAAAATATTACTTCAATTTAAGTTTAAAGACTGTGCATATCTCTTTATCTTAGTTACAATCAACAAAAAAGTTATTTTCTCTATCTTTTTCCTTTAACAGGCATGATTAGTCCATTACCCAGCTGGGAGCACCTGGCATTTTCTGTTGTGAGCTAAACCTTTCTCTGCTGGAAACTGTTCCTCTTATACCAATTCAAGCAGCATGTTTGAAGCAACATAAAAGACTAATTTTGAAACAAGGTAAAACACTACTTTCTGGAAAGTTACAAGACTTCATAGAGAAAGAGCTATTGAATCATTACATTGTATAGTTAAGGCCACAGGTATGATATTTTAGGAGGAATTGGATTTCAGAGTTCATAATTGGTGTAGGTAATTCCTTAAAACCTGACATTTGGATAAAAAGTGTTGCAATAGCTATGTTTTATCAAGGACAAAATGGCAGGGGGAGTGAAACAGCAGCTGATTGCATTGCTTTTTAACACATATATTTTATGCAGGGTTTGCCATTAATAGGTGCTTTGAAGATCTTTCATCTATAAGAAGAAAAATCCTTCATATAGGATACAAGGCCAGCAGCCGTACAGAGAACAATTTCTCTTATAGGATACCTGAGCTGCATCTGCAAGAACAAATGAAATACCACCCTCAGAAGAAGACTGTGGAATTAGCACAGGGTAAATCTTCCTGTGTGCCTCTGTCTCTTTTGTCCTCTGATGGCTGAGATGTAACAGCTTACACACAGCCTCAGGCCACTCAGGTGTCGTGTATCACTGTGGTTTTCCTTCAATGCTTTTTCCACATCTCCCTCTGAGATCTTCATCTTGCCTGGCAAATCTACTCCAGCTTCACTGCCAAGGACTGTTTTGTGCCTGTGAAAGGAACTTAATTTGTCAGAAAACATAAAAGCAAAGAGCTTAGGTGCTTTGAAAGAATTAGCAAAGACTTTTTTTTTCCATGAGAAGTAATACTTCAGACAGACGTTCATATGCAATGTTACTGTGTAATTTTCTGTTTTGACCATTCAGATGAGATGCAGTATCACTTCTTTAGTCGTGTGATAACTATGGACTGCAAGCTCTTTATTGTGTTTACACTATTTTGAACCAGCATCCCCTTAAAAAATGGTGCTCACTTATTTTGCCGTAAAATGTGATATAACATATGACATTGTGTTTTCCAAACTTGCGTTTTAAATAGCACTAGGCTATAAAGATTATCACCACTGAAGGTATGTTATAAATTGTTTATTATACAGAGATTTAAAAAAAAAAACCCCAAAACTCATCACTGAAGAATTAGCCATTTTACAAGTTTAAAAATTAATCCTGAATAATGCTGTTCTGTTATCTAGTTTGGTTTGTTCTATACATATATATGGCAGCATAAATTGTGACATAAAGTATGAATCCTATATATGTTTATATAAATATTTATATAAAAATACTAACTTCATAATATGACCTAATATGTAACGAATATGTAATGACACTAATATGTAACCATGTAACTAAAAACTATCAAAATATACTAAATATATTATTAAAGTAGTGAAATGGCTCTCATGTGTAACATATTTCTGCTCAGAATACTTTGTGTGTGACAGATAAATGCCAGAATATCTATTTTGTCCAGAGAAATAAGACAGAAAGGTGATACAGAGACAGTAAACAGGAAGTCTGTAGAAAAAGAATATTTGATTCCACATCTCCAGAGCCAGGTGAGCATTAGGACTTTCATTCTATCCCAATAGTCAGAGATATTTAGTATCTCATGCTAAAAATGACCTGATTTTCACAGCTGTTCTTCTGTTCCTTTCTGGTTCATGCTAGAGTTCGTGTCTGTGCAGTGAGTAATGCTATCATAAATGTATTATTTTGGTTTGTTGCATTTCCATTTTCTATATTTCTATTTAATCATATGCTTCTTCACTGATTATAAAATAAGGTTTTTGTTTGTGTAAGGACAAACTTTGTGAGTCACTATTTGTTTTACTAATCCAAGTGACATCTTTTAGATATTGTCTTTCATGTAAGGACTTTTGGTCCTTAGTACCCTTTTCTATGCTGACTGTCTGATTGGAAAAGAGTAAAACTGTTGAGGAAATCTAGATAAAATAGGAAGCTCATCATGAGTGACATTCTAAGCTTGTGACAAAAGGCAAGGGAAAGGCACCTCCACACAATCCCCAGCTGAACTCCTCGGCTCTTCACTGTCTCTGCAGCTCCAGGAAGCTGGCTGCCCTCCTCAGCACTCCATGGGCACTTCAGCATCTGTTAGAGAAAAAGCCATGAAACAGAAACACAGAACAGGAGAAAGGAATGACTTCTTGTGCAGAGAAACAAAAGCCTCATGTTTCAGGGAGGTCTTATCAATTAAAAAAGCTTATTTTCTGTTAAATGCAAAGCGGTTTGTAACACCCACCCCAGAACCCGGTGCTATTCAGGACTTTTGGCATAACAATTAACCCCAGGAGGTTTTAGTATTCCCTCCCCTTTTGTGGATCTGACCCTGGCAGAGCACACATGCATGCCACCCAACATGTCCAATGCATCAGGGCAGAGCAGGTGGGCAGCAGGAGGCAGGAAGGCCTTGTCTGGCCCCTGACTGCCCCAGCTGAACCCCAGTGGGAGGGATGGGGCAGTCTGGTCCTCACCCAGGGCTTGCTGGGGTCATGAGGAGCTGTCACAGCACTTGGTGAGGGAAGGGAGAAAACCTTCATGAAACCTGCCAGCCACTGCACTTTCCAGGCATTTGTCCTTGACCAGCTTAAGCTATCTCTGTTGATGAGCTTGGCCCGTGGGTTTATAAACTGCCTTAGCATTGCCAGGGTTTTGTCATTGTGAATTACTGTGAACCAACTAAAATCTGCTTGAAAATGCAAAAAGGAGAGGGAAGAGGAGGAGGAGGAGGTATGGAAACACTCTTTTCTACCATGTGTTACAGTGGAAAGGCAAATTGCCTTCTTAAGAAGACACCTAAGTTTTATTCAGCCAAGTTGCTCCTCTGGGAAATAGTGATGATCAAAGGTTTTTTTTTTTTTACTTTCTTTAATGCAGTAATTAATTTGTCACCCCGCAAAGCTTTTTAGAGCTTATCTCAGAACTGTCTGCTCTCACATGGAGTGCTGTAACAAAGTTCAGCTGTTCTTGCTCTGAGAAGGCAACAACAGGGCTGTCAGTAGCAACAAGGTAAAACTGTGATTTTTTCACCAGTGAGAGTAATGGTGCTCACAGCAGGCAGTGTATTTGAGCAAGAGCTTTCAGGATTTTTATCCTGGAATTCTGTGCAAATAATGAATAATCTTCCCAAATGTACAGATGATTCTGTTAGGTCTCTGTTTTGTCAAGCAAGTCAAAACCAGTAAGATTTATTCAGCTTTACTGCTGCTCTGAAGAACCTCAGAGTAGAGCAAAAATAGTCAAGAGCCTCATAATTGTCAAGCATGCTTTGCTGCTACTGCCTTAGGGAAACTGGAGCAGTAAAAACATCCAGTGGCCTTTTTTCCTTTGGGTTTTGTTTCTTTTGTGTGTGTGTGTGTTTTTCTTTTTTTAGCAGTGCTAGACCTAATGGACTGCTGCAAAACAGAATTCAGTAATTTGAATTCAAATTCTGAATGATCAATAAGCCACATTTGTGTCGAATCAATCACTTCCCTGTGAAATGAACATGATTCGCTAGCTGGCAGATCTCAACTTGAGTAAAATTAGTTTAACTAGTTTAGATATATAGCATGAGCTGTTGCTTATCTCAGTGGAAGACCGCACAGAAATTTTGGTCAATTTCCATTGAAAAAGAATACTGCAGAAATAAAGTCTAGCATATAATTAATGGTGCTTGTCTTCTCTTATACTCATCGTATCTCCATGGATCAGCCTCTTCAGACATCAAAACCTGTTTCAAAAAACAGATTTTAATTGATCAATTCTTCTGAAACTGAATAATTTTGACCATGAAACTCCCACTGTATATACTTACATATACACATATATGCAATGTGTCAGAGGATATATCAAAAACATAACTGCAGACTGGAATGTAAACCACAGTGATTTAATACAAGTGTGTTAATAATTACGCTGCTGTTTTGGAGATGGGGTGCTGTCACTAGCTACAGGCATGAGAAGATGTGCAGCAGTCTTCAGGGAGAGTTTAGGACTCAGGGCTGAGAGCTGACAAAGGGCGTTCTCTCTCCTTGTCTCAGTAAATTATTTTGTGCAGCTGTGTTTCATACAGTTATATGTGGCTAGTATCTCTTGCTGGCTACCTGCAGGCAATTCCTGGCAGAGTGGGATTTCTAAACAGCTTTTTGGAAGTGTCTTAAAACCTCCAAGTATGTGAAGCCCTTTGCCTGATGGGATTTTATATTCTGTGGTGGTGACAATATGTTATATTTAGTTTCCAGTTCTGGTAAGTTGAAGTGATGTTACCCATGTCCCTTTTTGTGTCTCAATCCTTAGATAAAGATTTCACAGTGAGGCCAAAGTATTTTTAGATTGTCTATTTAATTTGGATGCAAATGAACATACTTTATCTACTGTGTCATTTTTTCCCTCTACAGTTACATTGAAATAGGAATTACAAAGCCTGAGGGGAAAAAGAAAAAAATGATAGTAAGTGTTTAATTATGAATACTGCATGTTTAAATTACTATGAAAAAATACCCATTCATTACTTTATGCTTGTATAATTTATGTTTAACTGTTAATGTATGCTATTTCAGGGAAGAGTATGATATGATAATAATATCAATTTACTTGAGATTCATTATGTAAAATTTTGGATACAAAGGTAATGTTACTCTGTCCTAACTTCCCTTTATCCTTACTGTATAACTATTTAAAGATCACTTGACTGACAATAAACATTTTCAGGAATTAAAAGTGATTATTACTCTCCTACATTCTTTGCTGTAGAGTATACAACTAGAACCTCAGACAGAGTAAACTATAGATAACATTTAGTGATTAATCACAGCATCATGACATTGTTGAGATTGGAGGGGAGCTCTGGAGGTCATCCAGTCCAAACCCCTACTCACTGAGGGGACAACAAAAGCAGGTTGCTCAGTGCCATGTCCATTTAGGTTCTGAATGTATCCAAGGATAGAGATTCTGCAATCTGTTTGGGCAACCAGTCAATGTTTGACCACTCTCACTGAAAAAAAAGATTTGTTCTTTCTTATCTGATCTTCTATGGTTTTCATCTCAGCTGAAACTGATGCCAGATGAGTAAGATTTTCTCTTTTTTTTTGCTTATGTGGAGTCAAAGAGACTGACCTGGGTCACAGAGGTGTTAAATTAGCTTATTTGGATCTAAACTGTTACGGAGGATATGAAACATTCAAAATTAGAATGTAAGTCCTATAGATCACAAAGCTAAATCTATATGGCTTGGTCACACAGAATACATACAGACCATTTTTCTAGCTGTTTATTTTTCAAACAGATAAGTTTTAGCTATGTGTAATCCATCTAATATGGATTACTAATATAGAAGTTTTATGACACTATTGATACAGATAGTGCAGTGTTAAACTATATATCCTTTCTTAGTAACACATGTACATTTGCATTGTGACCTCTCTGCTGTCTTTATCATTATACTAGCTTGTTACACCCAAGGTCATAACAGACAAGTGGAAGGCTGGCACTACTGAAGTCCCATTTTTATCCCCCAAATATATCCTAAGTGCTTCAAACGGCTTATGTTGGAATTAAAGCAAACCAAATGATGGGCTATTTTAAGGTTGCAGGGAGCCCTGAGTACTGTGTAAATATGCACAGTAAGTCTGTTCCATATATCACAGAATTAACCAGGTTGGAAAAGACCTTTGAGATCATCAAGCCCAACCTATATATAATGAATATAAACTGTTCTTTGTTCTGTCTTCTCCCTCTGAAGAGAAAGCAGAGTCCCAATGACTGGATTTGTGTCCCATCTCACTGAATATATGTTTTTGAGCCAAGTGTTGCTGCACATACACTGTATAGTGTAGCCTCACTCAATGTGCTATACATTGCACCACATGTAGAGTTCCTTTGGGCAGGCTTCGCCAGTCAGAGCTTGTCATTATCATTCTGAGCAGGATCTTCTCATTCTCCCATATGGCATTGAAGGCAAACAGGATTGTATTCATAACTATTAAAAGGGAAAGGCCTTTGTTAAATTTCTATTTTGAATTATAATGGGATTTTAATTTGAAATAGAGATTTACAGTAGTTATTTTCTCCCTCTGTTATTACTTTGATAGCAAAATATAGTCAAAATGAACTGGGTTAGGCTGCTGGCTTCACTGAAACTGTACTATTCTTACTGAGAATAAATAAATAAATAAAGTTAATATTAAAGTTAATAAATTAAGTTAACCACACCCAATTTCTTATATAAGAAATATATTTCTTGGAACTTATGTTATTGCTTTGATACCTACTTGATATAAATTACTAAAGTACACATTTGTAAAATGCCATAGTAATATTTATTTAAACTAACATTTTAATTACTGTGAATAAAAAAACTAACAGTAAACTTATATTCTTGCACCTGAATTGTAAAAGCTATTTCAATGAAACAAACATCTGGGTCTAATTTGAATAATAGTGATTTTCTTCATACAGCTGTTAGTGATGTACCTTACAAGAGTGCTATGTGATTAAGGAGGATTTAAAAAATATCAGTCTGGAAGTGACACAATATATTTTATTATTTTCTCTCTATTGACTTGTATTTAGAGCCAAATTCTGTTTGTTCATGGAAATAGATTGAAAGGCAGGAAGACAAGATCTAAGTGATTATGGAGAGGAGGACTTGAGTACCTGGACACACCGGTTCTTGGGCTGGGATGGTCACTCCAGCTGTATCTTGTCTGTATGTCATGATGCAACCTGGGTGTTTATTTTCTCCCCTCCTTATACTTTCTCTTCTATTGAAATGGTGCCAGGACAATTTCTGACCAGAAATGGTCAGAAAGAGACTTCTAGGCAGTAGCTGTAATACACAGGGCCAGAGCTTGTTTGCCTCTGGCTGCATCTTTATTAACACATTAAACTGCCTCCTAGAATGTGTTTGGGTGCGAGAACTCAGTTATCTATATTGTGGCATGCTTTTGACTTGTGCCAGCTCGTACCCCCGTTCCCAGCCTAGAAGTTAGAATGGACCAAATGTCATTCTCAGTAGGCATGAAACCTATTTTGGAGACTGAGCTTAATATTATGGAATAGACAGATGATGACGTGTGGTTTGGGGGCTGGGGAAAAAGTATTGTGATTTTATCCAGTAATGTAAATGTGGCAAGTCCTGTGTGGATATCCTGAGGGACCAGGATTTTTTTGTAAATTGTCCTGCAATATTTTTCCACTTTAAGAGCTTTATTGTACTCCACAAATATCCTTTGAAGATAGAAAAAGGGTAGTTATAATGGAAATTAAAGGACTAAAATGCAAACCTAAAGTGCATCATGGCCAATCAATTAACATATACTCCATCTACACCTGTAACAGCACTCAGTGTCCACCTTCATACTGCATGGACAGGGCCAAGGCATGGTCTGAAGGACTGATAAGTGATAGAATGAAATCTCCAATCTGTTACTGTTACAGTAGTCCCTGACACATTTTGAACGAAGTCAGTTGACACTCTTTCAAACAGTGTCCTTGCTTTGAGACTCACAATTCCAATGGGGATGATCAAATATCCTCTGAAGAGTATTTAGGTATGGATATGAGCATAGAGTACTGTGCTTTGTGCCATCCTGTCCATGGTTATTTGTATAGATACAGTTAGTGAGGTTGGCTCCAGGCTAAAGACAATGTGGGTCTTGAAAGAGAGAACACAGATTTTTATGTCTAACCAATTCCTTGCCTTATACATTTGCTGATAGAATCCCATCAGTGTAGAACTGTGTCTCACTGATTGCTCACACTGTGGGATTTTTTTTCTCATGTAACAATTGCAGCTTTTGCATCTAAGGACAGATTTTATGCTGGAGAGAAGGTTTATGTTTGCCTACATTTGCCATTACACTAGCAGTCTATCTTTATTTTTACTGGGTCTTCATTGATAAATTCATTTGAATGAACAGACTGAAATTACATAGAAGTTTACAATCACTGCAGTATCACTGATTGTACCAGGGCTTTATATAGCATAAACTAAAGCAAAATGGTGCCTGCAATATCTTTTTCAGTAGGCGAGGAAAGCAGATTTTAGAGGTACTGGTCTACCACTATAAATATTTAACTGGTTTTCTTTTTTCTGGTTTGAATTCCTGTGTGGGAAATCCTTTTTGATTCCAAGCCTCAATTTTTTACTTCTTGTCTTAGCAGACAGTGGAAAAGCTGTGGTGGCAGCTTGTTTTCTCAGGGGAGAAAGTGTATCAGACCATTTGAGAGTGACTTCTCTGGTTGATTAAATTGTGTCAGCCACTTCCAAACAGAAAAGTCTTTTGGACAAATGGTGAAAGAACATGACACAAGTTTTTGAGGATAGAAGACATGAAACAGTGAAAACCTTGGAATTCCTCAAGTATGACAGATTTTCCAAAATACTGACAAGTAACATATTGCATTGAACAAAGATAGTATTTGAAAGTGGGACTAGTGTTTATATTTAAGGGATGGTTCTGACAAGAAAATATTTTAAACATCTTGCATCAGCTAATGATGTAGGATTTATTTTTTCTGCAGATTAAATCAATAATTCACAGTACTCTCTGTGGGCCTTCCAGATGGCAATTTATCTGTAATAAGTCACATAATAGCAAGTAAAAATGTTATGAATCAGATAGTTTTCTCAGTTTTACATTTTCTACCCTAACATGTACAAACTTCCAAATATCTATGTTCAGTTATAGACTGAATGTTTCTGGTGAAACTCTGGTTGACGAGGAGGGATTTGGAATGGTCAACCTCTTGACTTAGATACCATGAATTAAAGTTAAATTTGTGTGGTATGACAATAGGTTTAATTTTTCCAAAGTGTTCTTAAGGAAGGAAATAATTTGAGAGTGATGATATACTGCAACACATAGTTACATTATGTTAGTGAAATATTAAAAGACCCATTATATAATATTTAGAAAATTTATAGAATACAATGTTTAAATATCATAGATAATATGAAAGGACCCTTAATCCAAGGGTCATTTAGAAAAAAATCTCATAATCACAAAGCACCATGGTTTAGAGTTTCCTAAAAGAGAATAGTATTATGAATTTAAAATTCGAGAAATTGATTCTGTGAACTGCTAATGAAACCTAATTTCCCATAGATTTCTGTCTGATATTACATAATCTTTCTATATATTGTAATATTATCCTAATAATAAATTAGAATAATAATTCGCATTTATCATCCACATGTCTTTTTCACCCTGCCTGGGTGTATTATGGCTACAGCCCTTAACAACAGGCCCCTTACTCAAGTAATGCGTATAAAATTCAGGCAAACCCACCTTTGGAGTTGTGATACTTCCCATGCAGTAAGACAATAACAGTTCAACTTTGCAAGAATAGGGGAGTAATGAAGTAGAAAAGATAATAATACCTTTTTTTCCAATCCTTCATGTTAAGACTTATTTAATGGAGAAACTATTATTTAAAATGATGAGCATTCAAAATGATATAACCAGGGAATGAGCTGTTAGTAGAAGTTAATAAAACTTGCTTATCTAATACATAATTTGATTTCAACTTAACTCCAAA
Source organism: Dasyornis broadbenti (assembly GCA_013397935.1). Classification (NCBI taxonomy): domain Eukaryota; kingdom Metazoa; phylum Chordata; class Aves; order Passeriformes; family Dasyornithidae; genus Dasyornis; species Dasyornis broadbenti. The sequence continues at coordinate 103,099 of VZRN01004841.1, forward strand.
TAATTCAAGTCATTTTTGTGACAATTGTGTACATTTAGGTGATTCTAGCAAGTGACAAATACTGAGAGATCAGAAAGTTCTGCAGATTTAGCAGTGTCATTCTATAGTTAATATGGTTCTTATGACCTATTCTATTATCTCCACCTTAAAACTTGTCTATTATATGAAGGAAAACCAAATATATTCTCACCATTAACTGAAAACCAGTAGACTTGGACTCTGAAAACTGCAGTATTTGTTCTATCCTTGAAGACAACACTGATGATGGAGTGTATTATCTCTTTCTATGGGTACACTGATAACCCCCAAACTGTGTGTGATCTTGTCTGAAACTCTATTGATGAGATAGTTGAAATAATCATGATAAATTCTATAGGAAGTTTTGCACATTAAAGAAACTAATGTTTAAATTGAATCCAGAAATAAATACAAAGTTGAGGTTATTCTGAGAGTGCAGATGTGATGCAGGAACTTTTGCCATGAGGCTAATGTTGAAAGATTTAACTTTTTTGTAATCAAGCAATCACACATGATTCCAATGTCAAAATCAAGGGCTAATTTAAACATTACAAATTGAAGAATATGTCTCACATATGATGTGAATTGCTCCTTCAAGGAAAGGAAGTGTGTGATTTTTTAATTTAATAATTCTTGATCACTGTATGTCTTCCATTGGCAAATTAAAACAACTGAATTTGAAGATAAAGAAAATAATTTAGGTCTTGTAGTTAATTCCCATAGTTACCATGCCTTACTTTTCTGGTTGCTCTGGGTTTATATATTTCTAGGGAAGGTGTTTCTAAATCAACCCTCAGAGCGTTGTGTATGTTTTTACTTCTACATTAACAATAAGTTCTTTGTATAGTTATTTTCTTCTTTAAATTGAATAACAAAAGTTGTGTCAAATTACATAATGTATTTGAGGAAAAAACTGCTAAAAATGTAGCGCAGCTCTCCCTTTTCTGCCAAACTGATTGCATTCCATGTCCATGACTCCCAGGTTTTATCTGACTTTACTCCAGTTCCACTAGATGGCCCCAAATGTCTTCTGAATGCAGCTTTATTGCTTCAAGATGTTTTAGTGTGGCATGCAGACATAAATATTTGCTCTTGGCTGAAACTTGACACACTCTGGTAGGAGTGCTAGGACTTACCCCAGGCAGCTTTATTTATTTATTTAAAAAAAAAAAAAAAAAAGCACACGTTCC
>VZRN01004841.1:109246-135726 GCA_013397935.1 Dasyornis broadbenti
GCTGAGATCCACTCACTGCGCATGGGTGCTGCACACTGGAGTGGGCGGGTGCCTGGGGGTTGCCATGGTCCACGTGAATCACAGTGGAGAGAGAGGCCTTGCACCCAAGACTGAACTGAGTGCCCCATGCTGGAGCTGGGTTGGTGCCTGAGAGAGAGTGGTCCAGCAGGAGTCCAGTAAAGAGAAAAGCCTTGCTTCTGAGATGGAACGGCTGGCCTTGGAGGTCTGTACCCCATGGACGAGGGCCCCCACGCCACAGCAGTTTTGGGAAGACTGTCTGCCTGTGCAGCCAGCGGCAGATTTGGGTGGGTTGCTGAATGTGAGACCCATGGCTATGCAGAGGATAAGGCTCCTCTCCCCCAGGTAGTGGAAGAAGATCTTGGTGATGAACTGTTCTACCCCTCCCTCCCTGCCCTTTCCCCATGCCTTGTTCCCCTGTGCAGCTGCAGGAGTCGGGGGAGGGGGGGAAGAAGAGAAACAGTGTCTTTGAAGGGTTTATTTTACTTCTCATTTACTCCTCTGACTCTGTTAGTCAATAAATCACTTTTTGTAACTCTTTAAGTAAGTCCTGTTTTACTTTTCCGTGCGTCTTCTCCCAGTTCCTTATCTCAACTCATGAGCCCTGGGTGTGTTAATTTGTGGGTACCTGACATTTGGCCAGGGTCAAACCACCACACTGGTTGAAAAGGAATTTAAGAATTTTATCATTTTCCTGTGTTTGGTATACTGCCTTCTATTATGCATCTTGCACACTGTATCACTGACATTATTTTATCAAAAAGTTCCTGTCTTTGGGTATAATTTAACTTTTGATGCACATGTTGTTCTTTCTTTGTTGCCATTTTAAGCATTATTTCTCCTAATTTGTGGTGAATGACTGTTTCTGTGACTTAAAAGCTACTGTAATTAACACTCATGATGAAGTCTTACTCCTGTGTGTTGTTGACTAATATGAACTGATTCCATTTGAAAATATATCTACAGCATTGGATAGATAGCATTTGTGTATTTTCAAAATGCATATTTCTTTATCATGTTCAATTTTGGTTGTGGTGGGAAGAAAACAAAAGTATCAATATTTTTTATACATATTGCAGGTTGTTTAAATTACATTGGGCAAAATGTCCCTTTTCCTTTTAGCCTCCCTTATTTTTCAGCTTACTTTTGACTTTTATACTTCTCACACAGTTCCTCAATTATTATTTTTAATGGCTAATTAACTGAAAGTGCATGACTTCTGATTGCTCATTTAAATTAACTAATGAGCATGAAAGACTTCATGTAGCTTTGATACAGGAAAAGATGTTTTCATTTGGAATGTTCATATCAAACCTCCTCTCAGTATATGTAAGTGACAAATTTAAGTGTCAGAAGAATAGATGTTAGGGTGTGCTACTTTGTAATGTATGCAATTTTGTAATGTGAAGAAATAAACACAGATACAACAATACAACTGACAGAACAATTAATATTTACTTTTTGGTTTTTTGCAATCTGTAATTGAAATTCAGTAGCTGTTGACATGGAAAACAAAAGAGTCTGCACGTTACAAAATTTATTTTGATGCTTAAATCCAGCCTAAAACAGACATCCTTGGGAATTACCATGTTAAACACCATTGTGGTGTGGTTTTTTTGGTTTTTTTTGGGTTTTGGTTTTTTCTTTTTTTTTTTTTGTTGTTGTTGTTGTTGTAATGCTCTCATATTGCAGTAGTTCGTTGACTGTTCTTTTGGAAATATTTAGGGTATTTCTGGTTGTCAGCATGAATCTTTTTTCTTTGTACCTTGCCTTTGTTATCTTAGTAATGGTTTATATTTTGATAATTGAGACATCATTACGTCGCTATATTACAGTCTGGTTTCAGGTCTTCATTAGTTTAGTGTTAAGTTTTTCTTTAAATTTTTTTGTATGTTTTACTGTATTAGAACCCACAAAATAATAAAGTAGTTTAGTTCTGATATTATATTTATGAGTAATATGCATGTATTTTATTAGTTATATTTACTTCCTCAGAGGGAAATTATATAATCAATACTTTAAGCATGTCTCCAGCCGTAAGAAATCAGTTAAATTATAAAGTAGGGTAATTATAATAAGAAATATACACACAGAATGCATAGTATTTATAAATTGTTCAGTTAATGATGGGTAATTTCAATACCACCAAACAAGAATATTCCCACATTCATATGTTTGGTAACTCAGGAAATGGAATTGTCTCAGCATCTTGTAACACTAACATTTAGACTCTGATCTGAAAAAAATGTGGTGATTAGTTCATGGATCTGAGTGTTATGTTGGACTTAAATGTAGCAGATAAATGAATAATCTGCTTTCTGCTGTCTTTGAAGTTCTATTAGCAATTCTTGGAGCTGCTTGATTTTACACAAATACTGTAATTGGGTAGTAGTAATGTTAAATTTAGCCCATGTAAAAGTGCTTATCATCTTGTATTGTCTGGAATTGGGTTGCCATGCATCACAGAATAGGGAATCACAGATATAATATGTTTAGGAAAAGACAAGCTGGTATGTTTTGTTCTAGGCAAGGTTTCTTAATGATTGTGGAAAAAATACTGTTTAGGTATTGTACTGATCTGGCTAGATACATGGATAATTGCTTAAATACTAGATTTTTTATGAAAATACTCAATATTTTGTCCAATTTAAGATAAAGTATAATATTTCTGTCCACAACTACACAAATATTACTTTCTTTAGAATCCTGAATTTGGAAATAATTCTGAAAATTTGTGATCAGAGGCGTTTGTTAGAGTGAAACCATAGTGAAGCAACTTACCCTCATCAAAATGCCTATTCTTCTTACCCATGCTAAATCTAGTTGCAGTCACATGTTTGTTTCAGGATGAAACTATGAGTGGAGAGAAATAGTTATATGCCAGTCCAGTAAAACTCCCCTTCAGATCTGCAAGTTTAAGTGGTATACATCACCACGTTTAAGAGTTTTCTAAATATGCTTTCTTATGTATTTTCTGTTTATTGAGCAGACATATCTATTGAGCAAAACTTTTTTATTCCTCCAGTGTATGAACCATCTGATACTTTTCAGTAAGGTCATGCATTGATGTAGCCCAGCTAGGCTTTCTTCTAAAGGACATGTGATTATTGTAGTGGTTCAAACCACTACTTCTAAATCTTATATCTTCTTGAACTAAGCATAGGAAAGTCTTCAGTCATTACATGTTCTTCCTAAAGCAGAAATGTTTATGGGAATGCTGTTGGAAGAAACATTGCAGTGTAGTGACTTTTCATTTCTATTAATAAAGATATTTCATTAGCAACATAATCATTTAAGTCTCAAACTACATAATCCTCTAAGTATTTTTTAAATTTGTAAGACTGAATAAGGTGAATGGACAGAACTGCCAGGATGTATTGTTCTTTTTCTATTTTAAACAAAACTTTCAAGAATGGACTTAACATCTGAGCAGAAACAAGTGGGAAGACATGGAAGACATTCTACTGCTGACTAATGTTGACAAGTGTTACCGGTTCTCTTCTGTCATATAAAACCATGAGATAAGAATTCTTTCTGTGAAATAATCAAGCTCAATTTTAAGAGTAATTCTAAGAAATTGCTTTTACTCTGCTCCTTTCGTTCCTGATTTTCATTAATTTGCTCTTTAATAACATGATTTTCAGCCTACATTTTGTCATGGATATGCTGGTATGCAATTCTTTTGATGATAATACTATCTTTTAATTTCAACAGTATTTCTCCTTGTTATTTCATGGTTTGGCTCCTTATTTCTTTTTTATTTTTAATAAAAATTTGCAATGCATCAATTTTTCACTTAATAGTATTGCCAAACTGGAGTATTAATCCATAAAAATATGCCAAATACTGCTTAAAATTGACATGGTAACTACTAAGATAACTTTTCTTAGTTATTAGGCACTTTCTTATAAGTTCTTTGACATAATTTAAATTGAAAACAATCCTCCATGGTTTGCAGTGTCTTGTTATGCACACAATTAATGCATTTCGTTTGCAATTCATATTACTGTGAGGATGGGGAGCCTTCAATAGTAAGATGGAGAACCAAACGCCAGGTCTTCTGCAAAGAAGCAACTTTTCTCTTTGTTCTGAAGGACAAGACAGTTATTAAATATATGATACAATCTCACTTCTTATGTCTTTTGGTTCCACTGATGTATCCACTTAATAATTTACTGATACAAATTAATACATGATTTCTGTTTGAAAAAATGTATTCTGTTAGCGTTCATTCCTTAGTCAAACTTTGTTTCGGTGAAAATTTGCCATAAAATGGGTAATAAATGAACCTTTTTGCTGTTACACTGACAAGAAACAGGATTTTTCACAAATCCTATTGTTCCATTTGGGTTCATGCGGTAAAGTCAAGGGCGTATGATTATGAAACAGTGCTCCCTAAGAATGAGTAAGCAAATAGATCCTGTCTTGTTCTGATTATCCTTTCTGAGGACTGGGAAGACAGCACAGTTTATTACGGTACTATGACTTGAGGGTTGGATGTCATGATGTGCAAAACCAGACAGTGAGAATGGGGTTTGTTCAGCCTTAAGAAAAGAAGGCTTAAGGGTGACACCATTTTTTTTCAATTACCGAATAAAAGAGAAGATGGATCCTGGTTGTTAACAGAGACAGCTGATGAAAGGAGAAGGGGCAACAGATACAAATTGCAATATTAGCAATTCTTGTTAGATATTAGGATTTTTTTATTTAATTATAATAAAATGGCCTAAAGTTGTACCAGGGCCAGATTAGATTAGATATTAGGAAATATTTCTTCACTGAAGAGGTGATCAGGCATTGGAATAGGCTGTCCAGGGAAGTGGTGGTGTCACTGACTCTGGAAGTGTTCAAAAAACGTGGATGTGGCACTCGGGAATATGGTTTAGGGGTTAACATGGTTGTCCTAAGTCAACAATTGAACTTGATAACCTTAGAGGTCTTTTCCAAACTAAATGGTTCTATGATTACTTTCTGAGTTACAAAATAATAGAAGATGATAAAGAATGACCTAGTTTTGTTTCACCATTTAGAGAATGCAACTATCTTTTGCTTAAAGAGATGCATTCTAAAGGAAATAGCAGAGATTTCCTTTTGCAAGAATGTAGTTTCAGTGAAGAGGCACCTTAGCACCTCATCAGGATCTATCTGTGGCAGATTCTTTGTGAATGCAGTCATTTTTGAGACACTGAGAGAGAGGGCCAATACTGATGATTCCATTGGCAGGGCATGCACCTTTTGTAAGGATTCGGGTGGAAGAAACGTGGAACAGGCACACTCACCAACACGCCCTTTGAAAGCTTGTTGATGTGAGATGAGAGAGGACAGAGTGATTTATAATTGCTGATATGATATTATCCTGATTCATTTGTCATGCAACTGTCGAAACACCAGCAGCCAATAATTACAAACCACCTTTACTCTTCCTCTGAGGGGAGCCAAACAAACATTGGCTATTACGAAATTTGCATCTAGGAGATAGCATGAGAATAGGTGAGCTGAAATTTTTGGTAGACTGGTTTGAGTTTAAAAAATAGTCCAAAAGAACAGAAAGATGCCCACTTCTCTGGTTTCTACCCTTGCTGTCAATGTCATATTGCATGATCATTTTGGGTATCTACACATACACTCGTAATGGGAGCTGAAACAGATTTGGAGACAGATTGAAGGATCCACTTTCACAAACGGTGCATTGGACTGCCAACAGTGATAAATCCAGTTTGGAAATCTGAATAAAGAAAAATATGTGATAACAGTCAAAAAGGAATGAATTTAATAAAGACATCAGATTTCTTGGATCAGACATGTCTGCACTTAATTGTGGTTTTGGTAGGTCATTACTGAGGACCTTTCAAGCTGGGCTATCTAATTGTTTTTCAAAAGCATTTTGTTTGGATTTTATATTTAGTATTGATAAAGTCTATTATGATAGTTTCTGAAAAGATTAAGATTTATGATTATGATATATTGATGAACTCATATTCCAACTTACCAATACCTTTCTGTTTGAAAGCTTTTTTCAGGCAGCATTTTTATTTTATAAAGAGCAACATGCTTCTACCTTTTGCAATATTATTTTTATTAGCTGCATGATGTGTCTTTGCTTCTATAGTGTGATTTGGCACAATATTGTAACTGCTTTCACAGTTATTGAGAGCAGGTATCTTTCTGGGTTGACATATGTTTTACCTTTATACTTTGATTGCATTTTTAAATTTGATGTGTTTGGCATTTTTCTCAGCCTCCTAAACTTTCCATTTGTGAGTAATAATTCTTTTTAGCTCTCCTAATATTTTTTCTTTGGAAAGTCAAGTTTGTTTTTACAGTACTCTTTTATCTGTATTGCAATTGGTCATATTGCCAATAGTGAATAATCTAAAAAATAAATTTCTAAATTTGTGAACTGTTTGAATTCATCGAAAAATGACAAACTAGGTGTTCATTTATCTATGAGTTTTCTCAGTCTTTCTTAACGTACCTCCATCAGAAATTCATGATACTAACACAGCATCATGTGTTCTTCCTAAAACAACTTCCCACAATATTAGAGTTTCACAGGAAATATGAGAACTAAGAAAATTAAACACAGATACCTGGGGTATAAAAAATGGACTGCATAAACATAATTACCTATTTGTTAGTGCTGACTTGAATAACTACAAAACATTATGATTTGCATTGCTTAGAGTTAGATTTAAAATAGTTTATAAGATAATTGTATTCCTTTGGGTTTAGAACTAATGCATAGGGAACCTGATTTTTATTATAACAGTATTCTATTTGTGTTGAGTATCATTTGAGTGTGTTTTAAAACTGATGTCTAGTTTATGAGTTTATGAAAAGAATTCACATAATTATTGAATATTGATAATTTGAAGGATTTGCACGGTAGCACTTCAGCCTCTTATTTGTACATAAGGAATGTAAATTTGGACAAGACTTATGGTAGGCAGAAATGACTACCATTTGGAAGTCGTTTGGGGTTCTAAATCAAGTGACTTGATGATTTCACACCATTTGTCAGTGTCTAAATACTGCATTAAAATCTTTCACAGCACTGTTTAGGTACTTCAGAAGACACCCTGCTGATTTAATTGAAATTTCTATGATTTCTTCAAAATTTGACTGTAAAAGGCAGCAGTTTCATCATGATGACATGTATTATATTGCCACTACTTGGGTAAAATTACGCTGGTTGTTTTGTGGGAGAACTTTTACTTAAAAAATTACGGTACATGGGAAAAAAATGAGACAAATTGTATACAGTTGCCTACATTAACTTCATCAACTTTACAATACTCAGTTATAATTCAGATTTAAATGAGTAGGATTTAGGATTCTAATGGGAGATCTATTTTTAAACTTTATAAACCAATCACTTAGTAGTTACTTAGTATATGCCATTTGCAGGAGGCAATAGCTCATATAGAAGGTAATGCATTAAAGTGCATCTAAAATTTAAGTTCCATGTTAATACTATACCTTATGATGTCATAAATACTCTCACCTGGTTGAATCTCTTCAGTGGGTAGAAGGAAAACTTTATGACCATTGTTACTTTTATTCAAAATTAATAAAAAAAAGAATGGACCTTCATTGTAACACTTTTGTTTCAAAATAGTCTCAAATTAGAATCACAGAATCATAGAATCATAGAATCATAGATTCATAGAATGATTTGGATTGGAAAGAATCTTAAAGATCATCTGGTTCCAAGGCACGGGCAAGGACATCTTTGCTATGCCAGGTTGCTCAGAGCCCTGTTCTGCCTGGACTGGAACACTTTCAGGGATGGTGATTCCACAACCTCTCTTGGCAACCTTGGCAAGGTTCCAGTGCCTCACCACCCTCATAGTAAAGAATATCTTCCTCATATCTAATCTAAATCTACCCTCCTTCAGTTTAAGGCCATTCCCCCTTGTTCTACCACTACAGACCCTTGTGAAACGTCCCTCTCCAGCTCTCTTGTAGTCCCTTTTGGTATTGGAAGGTGGTTTTAGGTTTCCTCAAAGCTTTCCCCTCTCTAGACTGAGCAGCCCCAATTCTCTCAGCCCGTCTTCATATGAAAAGTGAGCCAGCTCTGTGGTCAACTGCCTCACCTCTGGACTCGCTCCAACAGCTCCGTGTCCTTCCTGTGCTGGGACCCCAGAGCTGATGCAGCACTGCAGATGGGGTCTCACCAGAGCAGAGCAGAAGGGCAGGGAATCCCGTCCCTGCCATGCTCCCCATGCTGATCTGGATGCAGCCCAGGAAAAAATTGCCCTTCTGGGCTGCCAGCCTGCATTGCCAGGTCATGGTGAGTTTTTTGTCCACAAACACTCCCAAGCTCTTCTCCCCCGGGCTAGTCTTGAGCCATTCTATGATTACTTATAATTACGAAAAGAGGAGAGTGTTCCAGAAACTATTTATAATTTTAATTTTAATTAGTTATAATTTCCCTTTTAGCACTATTATAAGCAACTTTGAGGGGATTTAAGGTAAAAAAGGCAAGATGAAGTTAAAAAATGAATTTTAAACATACATTTTAAAGATGTGGCTAGGGTACGTTTCAGGTATTTTATAAAAAATATATTGTCAGAGCTATGAAATATAATATTACAACAATATCTGGCAAGATAATAAATCTGTTGTAATTTATTCTTGAATTCAGATTATGTGGATTTAAATATTTGCATTTTAAGTAAATAAAATGTAGACAGTTATGAAAATATATGTATAAGCTTTAAATCTGAAAATAACTTACTGAGTGTATTTTTCATATTATTTTTACATTTATCTTCATCACCAAATTCTCATAGTGCTTAATTTTCTCATGTTGAATTTATTACTTCTCTGATCTGCACTAGAAAAGTAAGTGATATAATATTCATGTGTAGAAGATAAAAAGATTTTATTTCATTTGTTGGGGAGATTTCAGGCTAAAGGAAAAGACTATCCCACTTTTAAATTTCTTATTAAGAGTGTAAGGAAGTCATGGGTAAAATAATACACTGATTTCAAAGTTTCTAGATTCCTGGTCTCCTGCTTTCTTACAGATATCATGAGATTTCTAAAAAAGATTTCTGGCATAAACTCAGAGATTTAGACACTAAGATGCAAATCTAGAAAAATCAACTTGGGACCCCACATATTGGAACTAAATTAAAAATTATTTATTGTCGTTTCTTTCCTTGTTGAGAAGTTACACTTGAGATGCTGCACCTAAATAGTGGATGCATTGTGTGTCTTGATCAGCTGGTTGTCCTCTGAACAAAAGCTGTAACTCACACCTAGGTCAGAGCTCAAGTCATCCTCTGTAGCAATGGCACTGAAGAGGCTACTACCTCAAGCCTGCTCCTGTTGCTGGTTTGTGCTCCTGAACTAGTTTCCTTAGCTCTACTGGCCTTTTTTTTGTTGTTTTTTTCATTTAGAGTGGGCTTGATAAAATTGATTAGACAGTTTTTGTCACAGTTTTATTAGAATTGCCCTTTTTGTAGTGCAGGACTATCCACTGCAATCAGTACAACTACTGCTGGAGAAGGACATGTAAGGAAGTTTTTGGGCTTTGCGTAATGGGACTTACAATAGCTGACATATCAGGGAGTCTTGCATAAACCAGCCAGGGAATATTAATAAAAGAGGTATATTGGAGATATTGTCACTTTAATGGAGTTAGGTGCTGACATGAAACTTTGATATAGTCACCTCTGAGAAATGGAGGTCCATGGTGTAATATTCCTTCAGAGTCTGTGTCCCATTACCTTTTGGGTATAGGTAACTGGACCACTGTCCTGTTTTAGAAAACACAAGGATAGGGCTCAGAGAGAAGTATTTTCATAAATTATTTAGCTGTCTAAGGCCTTAACTGGAAAATGGGAGTCCTGAGCTCCTCATCTTTTCTTAGCTTAATTGGTTTCAAAACCACAGCATGCACTTCAGTGAAGAGTGATGAGGCCATTGAGTACCTGAACCTGAGAGCCATCTTCTTCCCTGGGGGGAGCTGGGTAACCATGGAGGGAGCTCCATACTCTTATAAAGGAATTTTTCCTTTATTGTTTTCAGTCAAAGTTTGATTTCAGTGCTGGTTTTATCTCATAATTTTTTAGTTAATAGGTTAATGTAGCTGTGCATAAATGTAATTGTTCTCTATATGTTACTGTGATATTAGTTTTTTAAACAGTAAGAACTACGTGGAAAGTATCCGTCACGTAATAAAAATTCCATTTATTTCTATCTATGTTGTAATTTTACTGGCTATTCTGCTGCTCCTGAATTAAGATGAATCCATCTGAGCTTCACTTAATATTTTATAGGCTTTTATTATAATCCTGCTCTTATTTTTTTGTATTGTACCTAAATTCATAGTTGCATTCTCTAAAATTTCTCTTCACGTGAAAGATCACATTATAAAAATAAAGATATACTTTCATGATGAAAATTTGTTTATATTTTACCTTCAATGGGATTTTTATATCCATCTTTTCTAGTACTATACTATTGGCTTTTTCTCATTCTTTTTCGCTCTTGTTTTCTGCTAGTATATATCACAGTTCCATATGTGTTAATCATAGTACTAGAGATATCACTGCACTGATATTACACAAGCTTTGGCTACTTGTAATTCATCGGTACGTTAAATCTAAATCCTGGCCTGCTGCAATTCTTGAATTATTAACAACTAACCAATCTAAATCCAGCCACAGCAAGCCTTGCAATATCACAGAATCACAGAATCAATTAGGTTGGAAAAGACCTTTGAGATTATCGAGTCCAACCTACGGCTGACCACCGCCTTGTCAACCAGATCATGGCACTGAGTGTCACATCCATTCTTAAAGTAAAAGTTGAGAGGATTCAAGACTGTTTGCAATCCTGGTGTATACTATAGTATTCTGATGTTTACTGTAGTGTGAGGTCTGAAGTCATTTAAGAAAGGGGAACTAGAACCCAGAAGGAAAACAACCCCTCACTGGTGAGGTAAGTAGGGCTGCAATGAGAATTTGGGAACATACTGGCTATGTTGTCCTTTTAAACGAGATAATTTCCAACTGAATAGCATGTGAAAATATGTAGTCTGTGTGTTACCTGCATTTTGAAAGGAGTGATGACAAGCTATTAATGACTTTTTCTTTGAAATTGAAAGAACAAATTGTAGTTTTGTATGAAATGATTTAATTTTTCTTATATGTACCCAAAATAGTTTAACATTCCTTAATGTGCTTTATGCATTCTAGCTGCAGTTAGTGATTTCACACAGTGACTGAAATATGAGAATACAGACATAAGAGCTGCAATTACTTTCTTACTTTTGCAAAGCCAAAATAACTTTAGAAACTAAAGTAAAAAGATTATGGATGTAATAAATCCTAACACTGGTAGTGGTTACACTAAATATAATTGGAAAAAATTTATTTTGGCATAATTATCAATATATCAAAACTGGTTAGTCTCTATTTTGACACTAGCTGTTTATGTTTCACTAGCCAGCAAAGCCAAGTACCAAGGAATCTTCCAGTAGACTTCCAGGAAAATCCATTAAAAATACAAAAATAGTAGTTGAAAAATGAAACCCAGACTTTTATGGAGAAAGGTAACACAAGATAACACATACGTGATGACTTAAGGCAATATAAACAAATTCTGAGATGAAGTGCTGTGGAAATAATATTATTTAGTCTTGTGCTTGTCAGAACTACTCTCTATCTTATGCAAATATCCAACTATTTGGGATGGCAGAATAAGGTAGAACTGTGAATTTTCTTTAGGATAATGTTAACTACAGTTTAATAATTTGTACTGGAAATCGTGTTTAAATACATGGGTAGTCTCTTCTAATGCTAAGCTTTTAGTATAGATTTTTTTTTTCTGTGTATGCTGCACAGCTGGATCTCTGTTGATCTCAGAAATAATATGTGTAACTTCCATTATGTAGATCTACATTAATGAAAAGAATATACCTAGTACCACCTAGCGCCTCTATATGGCACAACTTCACTTCAAATATCAGAAGTATCTGATGTTATTAGAAAGTAAAGAACAAAAACTTTATGTTTCTTAAATACATTTAAAAATAATTTTATCATTCTTAATTTTCCTAAATTTCTGTTTATCTTGCAGTGCTTATTTTCCTCCTTCCAATATTTAATGTGTTTTCAGAATGTAAAGAAAGAAATGATATTTACAATATCCTGTTTGTTACTGTAAAGACTGAACGATATGATGGACTGCTGAAGTCTGCTGAAACTATTTAATGCTAGGGCATGGAAATACTGGTATACAAATTTAACAGAAGTCACTCAGCTGATTTACACCAGAAGATCAACTAACGACGTACTTGTGGAGGAGATAGGGTTCCCATAAACTACGCTGGGAATTTGCTGGGAAAGACAGTGTGATTTGGCTCCTCCCTGGGGAAAAGTCAGACCAATTTCTTGGATTGTCTCTGCTCAAACACCCAGGTAGGCTAGTTGGATAGCGTGAGAGAATATGCTGAGTCTCCACCAGAGATTTATGTTTCCACTGCTCCTTTAAACTCTTAACAAAATAATGGAATCAAAGCAGGGACACTTACCCATGCACTTATACAACTTTTTGTTTGGTTTATTTGGTTTTTGAATAGTAGTGTTGTCATAGAGAAAAAGAAGAATTGTACCAAACAGATGCTCAAAAGTGAGCCTGAGAGAGTACTCAGGTTTTCTTCTGCTTCTTTTCTGGCAGGGTTGGAGTGTGTTGTGCTGAATTTTTGTGCCATGCTGAATGGATGTATATACATTTTTAATAGATCTTTGAGCCCTATCACTAAAAAAAGCTGAACTGACTCTATCTATCCTGGCAAATCAGAAATTATATTAGTGATCATTGAGAGCATATAATTTTCCTCAATGAAAGCTTTCCTACACAGGGACATATATAGTTTAAAAAACCTATAGAGAAGACCACATATGAAAAATTATGATTACATCTACTGTTAGCTCATAATCATCATGTTAAATCATTAAATCATTAATTCAGTAAAATAATTTATTGTATTAATTTTTAATGTGTAGTTTAATTAATAGAGTTTTTATATGTATGGATATTTAAATATCTTAGGCATTTTTATAATGGTTGCAACAAAGTTACAACATATTTTTGTAATAGTTACAACTAAGAAACAGCTTTTTTTTCTAATTTTATAGCACTATATCCTGTTTAAAACATCTAAACTAGATTTTATTTTAAAGATCTCAGTGTTACTATACTTGATAAGCTGCTCAAGGCATATAAGTCAGAGTAGTACTTTAAAAATAGGGAGAAAAAATAGAAAATGTACAAATCAGCATACAATACTATTTTATCTTTATTTATATTTGGAAGGGATTGAGATAAAAGATGGATTTCATGTTTTATTTTCACAAAAACATCTAATTAAATATGCTACTATCTCTCAGTTTCAGCCCAAATGAGAGAGATTGCTAAACGGCAATGAACTGTCCTCATCTCTAAAATCTCTCAATTCATCTGTCGGGTCAAACCTGTTTCGACAGTGAAATCTTTATTTTTGTATTTTAAAGGGAACTCAAAGCTTGTGAAAAGTGCTGGACTGACAGTACAGAAAGGTGAAGTCGTCTGTTTATTCATGGAAGAAATACTGCCCATCAAGTAACATCAGCACTGACAATTTTACTAAAAAGTTCACACAGCTTAAACATTAAAGTACAATTGTTTTGTAATTGATTTTTCAGGGCATAATTTTAAAGACCACAGCAAAGTCTAGAAGATAGTTTCCTTCTACAACTAAAAACAGCACTAGGTTTATCAGCTTTTATAGTTTAGTTTCCTACTTTAGACCTTTGTGTGTGTGAAGCTGTTTTAAATCTGTTTGCATTTTCCGTTTGACTACCCATTGAGTAAGGTCAATTGAGATGGCGTGTTGCCATTTTATAGAGATCTAGTTTGTCACTGGTTCTTTCGGAGGTGTTCTTTACCACAGTAATCTATTGCGAGATAACTGCAAAGCTAGACAGCAACATATTACACTTGATGGCAAAGTAGGAAAAGATGGAACATAAAAGGAGAGGAAGAATAAGAAAGAAAGAAAGTGTAGCAAGCTCATCATTCAGTAAAGCGTGGGATCGATAGATGCAGAATATAGAAATGGAAAAAGAGCTGGAGGCATTAGGAGAATTCAGAAATTGAAACAAAAGTATTAATCAAAAAAAGAAAATGCAGAAAAAAGTAAAATAAAAAATAAAGGAAGTTAAGTATGAATATGAGGGCACAATAAATATTTATGTAAAAATGTGCTCATTTTTGAAGTATACTTGTTATACACAATTATGACACTCATTTTTCTTTATTACAGCCGTGGGGCTATATCAATATTTTTCTTTGCTTGGAGAACCAATATGCATAAGATCAATCTTTCAGAAAAGTATTTTGCATTGCTAGAATGTTCCATCTTTACTTTTAATGATAGTTTTCTTGGAATATATTAAGTTGACTAGTTTCCAAATATATATTTTAATTTATTAATAAAATTCCTGTACTTTTCTCTAAGTATTGCAGCATGCTTCTCAAACAAAGCCTTCTAGTTAATTTTCATTTCTCTGCCTCTTATCATTTTTTACTCAGTTTCTTTGATGAATGTTTGTGTTTAAACCCTTTCTATCAAATCCAATACATTTGCATTTGATTTTAAATGTAAAACTTCTGCATTTTCATAGATAAGGGTTTATTACTATGTTTAAAGGGTAATTAAACATTTGGACAGTGGATCAAAGGCCATGACTTATTGTCCTCTGTTAGTCAAAATGCAGTTCCAATGACTGCATATTAGAGAATATGAACAGAATGTGGCCCAGTATATTTAGACTATGTGTCAGGAGTGGAGCAAGAAAGAACTACGGATTTTATTAAAATCCTAGAAAAGGCATAAAAAGTGTTATCTGTGTTATTATTGGTGGGGATGCTTGTTCAAATTAATTTAAATTTTAAAAAGATCAAAAATTTCATTATATTGCTTTGCTTCTTTAATAGAAGTATTTTCTCAATAATCTTACAAGATAAATGTTAGCCTTTAGTGGAATAAGGTTATAATGGTTTTAGTATTGTAATTGTGATACTTTTGTTCCCTATGCTTGTTCTAATTCACTTTCATACACCAACAGTAATTTTGATTTGGCTAAATTATTTATAAGAGCTGAATGTCTTTGTGAATATGAAATTAGCATAATTCATCATTTTACTACTTTAAGCCAGATCCTCCAGCTCTTATTAAAGTAAAAACCTTGCTGAAGTGTATACCTATGCCTGAAGCAGAGTTTTGACTTGAATAAGGCCTTCAGATCAGAACTTTTGTTTACTAATGCATATGTAAATAGCTTATTTTGTAGTTATTTTGATTCATAAGTTAAAGAATTAGTATTGAATTCTTTGTGTATCACCAATGAATATAATTTAAAATTAAGGAAAAAGTTAAGATTAATTTAATGATAAAAGTTAGAATGAAACTAGAATGAGGAAAGTTTTAATGACTACTATACAAACTCTGCAAGGAAGAGCAAAATTGATTTTTATGTATGTAGGTTTCATCTGAGAACGTGCAAGTAGAAATTACAGCACATACCAGCAGTACTGTGACTGATGTTAGATTTCCTTGTTTTTAAAATATGTTTGCATATCTTAAATGCACACTGGATTTTTCATGCAGAATGTAAACATTTTGCGGAATGTAAAACATTTTGCATTTGATTCTGAACATGAATCCACTTAATGTAGTTTTGATTAAGGGGTGGAATGGTGACTTGCATGAGGCTTTTTGCTTAGTTTTGATGTGGCTTAAATTTCAATGAACCATTTACCTAGGATATTGGTATGATTAAATATTCATAGGAGTCCTGTAGGATTCAGTAATCAATTTTTTGTCATTATTACAGTAGTAACTCATGAAATTTCAACATCATTAAATCAGTTTCAGCTGAAAATTTAAATCCATTTGACTTAACTAGTGTTACAAACAACACTCCTTTTTCCTTTTGCAACCAAAAATGGAAATGCAATGGAGCCACACAGATTTTATTGTGAATACTTATGGAAGCAATTGAAATAAGTCTGTTCATGTATGTCTTTTTGTCAGAATACATTTACTTTCATTCTACCTTAAATAATCATTTGTCTTATACAAACTTGACTTAGACTTATTCATTAACAGTGTTGGAAGAGAAAAGGCACCTCTTAGGGTTCATACAAGGAATTCCCTGACGGAAAATTTGGCTCCACTGAAAATAGTGTGTGCTTTATAATTGACTTTAGTAAGTTTAATAAAATTGTACCACATATGTTTTATGAGATAAAGATTAATCTGAAAAGCATAGCTGCTATGTCAGAATTTCTCTGTCATTAATAATTTGTCGGTGTGTTACTTATGCTTAAAAGAATGTCTACACTGATTCTATGTACCCTTAAGTCAATGAATTGAAAAAAAAGAAGCAGGTCTAATTTTAAAGACAGCACTGTCACTGTTTTGACTATGTGAATATGAATACACCTGCAGCAAATGAATGTTGAGACTGAAATCACTTGGGAAGGGTTAGTGTCACTTGATGCTGAGGCAATTTAATAGTTTACTCAATTATTTGAAAATATTAGTCAGTATTCAAAAAGAAGATTTATGTTCATAATTACAGCATGTACTTTTTAAGCCTGGTGTTATTCAGTCACACTTGTAATCTCAGCATAGTCACTTAAGATTCCTGTAGAATGCATGTGGAAAATAAGGAATCTCAGATTGTGATCCATAAAAGCCTGAATTCCAGGTGTGAGTCGACTGAACTGGTAAGGGTAAGACAGTTCTTACAAGTTCTGGCCCTTAATATGAATGGATTCAAACTCATGCTTTATGATGCTATCCTAAGACACTGAGTTCTGGGAGTTGGTCATGAGTCTCTTCCATTTGCTTTTAATGGAAATTACATTCTCATTGAATGATTAAGTAAATACCCAGTGTAGCAGGAAATACAACATCATGGTCTCTCAGACTGGGAATTGACTACTGGACACCAAGAGAGTCTTCTATTTGATGTCTCTTTCCCTGTAGACCACCATTCCTTTCCACTATTCCTACAAGTTGAACTCACTGGGATTGCATTTTCTGTCATGAGAAAAGACAAAGCTGCTTAATCTATCTCCTTGTACTTAGAAGATAGATTCCAGCAAACTTGACTCAAACTTGAATACAAAGATAGAATTTGGTACACTGTATTTGTGTTGGATAAGTGTGCATATGCATGCATAAATGCAGATATAACCACACATATTTATAACAAAAATTTCAGATATGATTCAGCATATCAAGACATACATTATTGGCACTTCAGTTGGTGTATTTCTGTAGCTCTTAGAAAAACTGGTAGGAACGGCATAGAAATAATTAAAACCCTTAAAAAAATGCATGAGTAACTTGAAAGAATTTAGGATTAGAGCAGTTGCATATGTGAAAGTAAATATTATTTATTCATGCATTTTCAATGTGTAAATTTCCAAGTGAAACCAATGTTGAAAATGCTGATAATGGGATTTCAATTAAATATTCAGTGGATTAACTGCTGTACAGTTTTTGGCATAGGTTGAAGTGGATACTCTGTCTCTGAGGACATTCAGGAAAAGTTTTAATTAAAAACACAGCTAGTGTTTTCTGAAAAGAAGAATTCTGAGCAGCAGGCTAAAAGAAGTACTGCAAATTTGGAGTAAGTAAATGCATATTTAAATGTAAGCATAAATTAATCTAGAAAACAATAGTACAGAAAGTGCTATTACATATCTGGCATACGCAAACCTGGATTATTGTTATGAGCATATACTTAGTAAGTAATGCCTCTCAGATATAGTTCTTTCTTACTTTGTAGGCTGTGCATGGGGGTACTGATATATTTGTAATTTTAAATTTCCCAACCTGTAAGTCAGTATGAAAGCCTGCAAGAAATGCCTCTAGAAAAATTTTGAAAATTGCATATGGTGATAAATACAATGTCATACTCATGAACAGTTATACGAAGAGCAATAAGTAGTTTTAGTGGTAATATTTTATGTGAAAAATGGAGAAAATGTATGAGAAAATGTAATGGGACTAAAAATTACACTTTTCTAGTGGAGAGAGTGAGTTTCAATTGACCATTTTTCTTTTTCAATCAGGAATTGGGTCATCTTGGATTCACACCTTTTTATACCCCTATGATTTTTTCCAATAATTTGATTTTCCTTTTTCAATCAGAACATAAATTAAATTAAAAACACTGAAATTAGTGCTGAGACAAAAATTATTTTCCTAGTTCTATCTGGAAATCAGAAGCTAAAATAATGATACATTAAGGGAATAGCTGTATTTTTAGGGTGACTTTGAAAATATGGTATCCTTTATTCTGTTCTTACCATAATAGTCTGAACTCAGGGACAGATTTTCTCCCTTTATCTTGTATGAGGTAGATAAGGTTGGTGGGAAGAGGCCCTTAGTGAGAGTTTCTGTTGATGATTTATGAGCAATAATCAAATGTGGGTCATTTTGATAGTTGTATTATCTCTGCTTTGCCAACTAAAATGAAGATATAATATATTCTCACTTTTAGCAGGTAATAAGCAAACATGACCTGGTAAAATAGAGACCTCTGTTGATTAAGATTATGGTAGGCCAGCTCGTATATGTCAGACCTATTTCCAGCCAGGCCCTCCCTGGTTTTTAACGTAAGGTTGAGGAGCACACCATTCCCTGTGGGAACCTCCACTGACCACGTCAGGCAGTTGCCAACAATGCTTTCCAGGATCCTCCTGGGCTGTTTGTGCTTTGCTGTGTTGCTTCTCCAGCAATGTCAGGGTGGTTGGAGTCCCCCACAAGAACCAGGCCTGTGGCTGTGAGGCTGCTCCGAGCTGCCTGTGCAGGGTTTCATCCACTCCCTCCTCCTGACCAGAGCCTGTAGCAAACACCCACAACACCCTGGCTGTTCTGCCCCTTTATCCTAACTCATAAACTCTCAATTTGCTCATCATACATGCCAAGACAGAGCCTGATACATTCCAAGGGCTGTCTTCTGTAGAGGCAAACTCCATCACTGTGCTTTCCCAGTCTGTCTTTCCCAAACAGCTTGCAGCTGTCCATGACAACATTCCAGTCATGTGAGCAGTCCCACAATGTCTCTGTAATTGCAATGAGACCAAAGCCCTGTGACTGCACAGAGATCTCTCGTTCCTCCTTTTGTTTGTTCCCCATACTATGTGCATTGGTGTGCATGCACTTTATGGAAGTATTTGATTGTGTCAATATCCCAGTGAGGGTACAAAGGGATGCCCCGCAGTTCATTCTTCTTGTTATGCCTTTGGGTACTTGTGCTTACTGGAGATGTCCCCTCTTATGCCTCGTTTTGCTACTTGGTTGGTTGCAATAGCTCTCCCCTTCCCATGCCTCACATCTGTCAAGTCTGGCTATGTCCATCTCCTCCTTCAAATCTAGTTTAAAGTTCGCTCAATGAGCCCTGCTAACTCAAGAGATAAGACCTTTTTTCCCTTTGAGATACATGGACTCTCTTTGGTGCCATCAGTTTTGGTGTCGTATAAACTGACCCATGATAAAACCCCCCCTAAATTCTGCTAATAACAGCAGTCTCAAAGCTAGGTATTAATCTGCATGATTTTCTTGTTTCTTGCCCCAGCATTCCCTGCAATTGGCAGGACAGAAGAGAACACAACTGTGGTCCAGATCCCAGGGTCCTGAGGTCCCTCTTGGCTGTCTACAGCCTTCTTAAGACTTCACAAGTATCCACTGGAAAAACCAGCAGCAGGTGATAATGAGTGGACCGTACCAGGCGGGGACATTTTTTCTTTATTAGGGGCATGCAGATGCCACATGAAGGAAGCTCATTGCAGTCTGTCATCTTTTAGGATCAGGGTCAATGTTGGAACCAAAGGACCATGCATTGCCGACCAGCCGACAGGTTTGATTTCTCAGAACATTGAAACCCAAATTGTTTTCATTGCGATCTTTAACTGCAAAGTGAATAGTCAGCATCTGCTTATCATCCAGGGACCAAAAGTTAACCTTAGCGGTTTGGCATATAACACTTGCTCCATTTGTTCAAGTGATTTAAATTCTTTGCCGTCCAGGTCATACATTCATGTTCTCAGCATCCTGGTGCTTTAATATTGGACATTGTACTCCCTTATCTATTAAAATGTTATTAGTTGCTGATGAGAACCAACTGGAATCTGAATATATGGACACATATATTAATATATGTATATTAATATAATAATATATATTAATAAATTATTATGTATGCATTGATAGGCTTCTACTTGCAGGACTTCAGTCTTGTCTGGCTTGTGGCCATAAGGTTCTTGCACATCAGCCACCTGAATCAGATAAAACAGGGTCATTTTTCGTTTGTGATTTCCTGCTCCACCTCAAGGTTTTATAGTGGATCTGGCATCATGTGCACAGGAACTTGAAAGATATGAGGAATAGCTTTCCCCTAGTTCATTATCACAGGGATCACCCTCTATATTTCTATCCTATTCTTCAGGGAATATGATTAGTTTACTAATCTGTACAATGCTGGCTGGATTGGTAGCTCTGTTAAGCGTCTTCTCTACCTTTTTTACCAGTTACAAGAATAGTGAAAAATACCGTTTAGTATGGAGTGAACCTGTGGAAGGCTGTGCAAAATGCAAAGCTTATGATTAGTAAGAAAAGCCACATAAATGTTCCAAAGAAACACTTTAAGCTCTATCAAGTAAAAAAATCGAAAATATTTTTGATAAAACCCTTCAGACATGTATTAGCAAGAAGCTGGATTATGTTTTTCTCTTACTTCCAGCGAGGTAATTTGTTTCCTGTTAATAACTTGCACCCCTGAAAACAGATGTTCATCTTCATTCATTGAATGTATAATACCACTTGGGCAGGACTTGTCTCATGACCATGTTGCTCAACTATCAGAATACATTTTCAGACAAACCAAGCAAATGAAGTGCTCCTGCTGATGTTCTGACTGTAATGAACAGATTGTAAACTGTATCTAAGAAAGCAGTGTTAACAAACCACCACCTGCTAAAACATCACTGTAAGATAAACTACCTTGGATAATTCAGTTAAATTATAAATCTGATTAATTTTATCCACACAGGTGCACTCAGTCTAAATCAGTACACAAAGAACACAGTTTACACTTTGGTGAACACTGGCCCTTTTGATAACTAAATTGTTCTACTTTTTGGCACAGTATCTAAAGTTTAATCAATTTTAAGTAAGCTGAACAATCAAGGAACATATTTTATGTATAATTCTTGAGCCATGCATTTTAAAAATAAAATATATTAATAACTAAAAATTTAATTTAATATAACAAAAAAAATCAAGGTATATCTATAGATAAATTAATTTCTAGTTATTTTTAATACAAAGATAAAGCTTCAGTGAAACCTTGAATAAATTCTTATTTCATTGCTATTAATATTATGGGTTATGGGACTTTAAAAGAGGTCAAAAATAGTTCTAGTGTAAAAAGTACGTCTTTCATGTCTGTTGAAATACCTTATTGGAGGGTTTGCTGCTTAACCATCCCAAGGGCGTAGACTGAACAACCTGGAGTTCCTTGAGTCATCCTGGATGCCCTTATTGAAGTATAGATGGAGCTCGAGACTCTGGTTCAGGCTGTTACATATTAATGCAATTAGTCCAAGTTGTAGCACTATAATTTTAATTATTTTCACGTAAGGAAGTAACACAATGGGTGGTAAAACTTGCAGACTGATTAAATGATATAGAGAAAGAGAAGAGTTTTAAGTTCTACTTCTTAGGTTTACAGCTCCTTTCATAGAGAGATATGTGGCACCATATGTTCAGTTTAGGTTCCGGTATGTAAGTAGTAGATTTTATTCAAATCCATTAAAAACATAAAGAATACATTGGGTATTTTGTACATGAGTGCTCCCACCAAGCTGTTTTTTGGACAATAACACTAAGTGCAGGCAGGTCAACAGGGTGTTTTTTTTCTCTTTACATTTGCAAATGAATATTTTTGAAAACGTATTCAATAGTCAATTTTAAGATCAAAGGTAGCAGGTTGATAATTCAAAGAACAAAGTGTTGAGAGTTTTAAAATTAACAGCTTGGAATGATTTTGTATTGTCTGTTCTAGAAAGGGTTGGATGCTATATTTCTTGGTCACAATATTTGTATTAGACACACACCTAACCGTAGCACGGCTTATACATGTTGAAGTCCATGGTGCTTTTTTTTTCAAACACAGTTTATACTGATTTCACAAATGAAGTAAGTTAATGGCAATGTAGGGTATTTTGCTGATTTAAGTCACACTAAAAGTATTTTCAATATTAAAAAATAACTAAAAGTCACACTTTCATTTGATTTTTCAGACTGACAAAAATATCTCATTTAGACCCCTGCAATAAATGTGATTGGTTTTGAATGCCCTTTCAGATGTAATATAGGTTATTTTCCTAATTGTTGATAATTAAGTCAGATAGGTATTTGTATGCAACATATTGAAAAAATAACTAAGTGATCAGTGAAGCTCACGAAAGAACTGATTACATTGACATTTCCCCTGACTTTTTTGTATTTTCAAAGTTTGAGTTAGCTCTGATGTTATTTAAATACGTCTAAAACCCTGATTTTATAGACACTTCTGTGGTGCAGAAAAAAAACCCAATTGAAGTAATATAAATTTTATTATTCCTTTTTTCTTTCTTATTTTTACATGGCTGAAATGTGCTGCACTTCTACTTTCCTTGACACTTCTTCCTGGATAGTATAAGTCAGATTAATATCAGGAATGTACATTTGCTATAATGCAATGTAGATATGAACTGTGCTGAGTACAGAAGAAATGGTTTTAGTCTCTTGTAAGAGGTTTTGTTCTGCAGAGAAATCAACAGAAGCTTTGGATGCCGAGACTGATTAATAATTTAAAATCTATCTAAGGAATTGGGCAACTTTTTATAAGACACAACTAATAAAGTATTAATCTTGCTCATTGTATTGCATTTTTATAAATATAATGCATATTTCCAGTGAAAATATCTCTTGCTTTTTGAAATGCTTGATTCAATCTCAAATTTATTTACACCATGTATAAAGAGACAGATTTTGTACACAGGTGTTGTGTGCGGTAGACCTGTAAAAAGAAACCCCTTTTTTTTTTTGTTTTATAACTCATCTGTAACTTTTAATGACAGAGAAATCTAGACTGATTTTATGTCACATGTTTTTACACTGGAAACTATAACTTGTAACATTTAATGGTTTTTATAACATTTATACACTTGTTTATAAAGTCAAAAGTTTAACATTTCCTTCATAAATAAAAATATTATTTTATTTCCTTTGAGGGCTAACTTGCTGATTTTTTTATTTAGCTAATCTCTTCTGTGTGGTTTTCCCAATACTGGGATTAATTTTAGCTATATTATCTAATCAGTGTGAGATGAGCTCATACTGCTTTACTGCTTTACTTGTTCTTAGGAATTACTATTTTTGTTACTATCAGGGCTTTTAGGAACTTTTTTTACCAAGCAAGACTTAAGTTAATATCTATTTATTAGGAAATGGAGATATATGACACATATGTAAACATTTATTTACTATACAGAGGATAATAAATAGGTATCATGGAAATAGGTTATACATATGAGAAAAATATGTATAAGATGCATGTTTACTGCTATCGATAAAAATCTTACCCCTTCTCCAGCATCTGCTTTCAGGCTCATTCCACGTTATTCCTCGTAGAGTTCTGCTTTATTAAGTCTCCAGAATTCAATGAAAATATTGTTCATGTTTGTAAAAAAGCCATTACTACTTCTGAGTTGGTATTTCTATCATTTTCCATAATTCTCCACAGTATTTTTAGCTACTTGACGTAGTTTCTTGGCACATCTCATCTAATTTTAAGTATTGGCAACCTGTGATGGGAAGTTCTATTGTCACTGCGCTGTCCTGCGATTGCCATCATCTCCTCCAGAGTCTGAACAGACCCTCAGCTCAACAGCACGTCTATGTTCTTGATTTCCATCATTGTTAGTGACCAGCCTCAGGATTGTAGTGTAATCTTGTGTCATGAATTGTTTCTGACTATATTATTGTCCTTACTTCTGTGTTGTATCTGCCAGTTATGTGACTCTATCTATAACAAAAGAATCAAGGCTGTGATGAACCTCAAGATTCCTGAAGACATGTCAGTTTATGTATGTTGAAATGCATATTGTTCTGAAATACAAACTTCTAGGAATCTGGCATTTTAGTTTGTAATCTAAATACACATTTCAGTGTCTTGTGGGTGGCTATTTGTTTACTCTGTCTTACACGGGCTTTGAATACAGTGGTGGACTTCTCTAATTTATAAACTGTTTACCATGAGTGAAACAATTTGCACATGTAAGTGACATAATGACTTGGACACACAGAGCTTTTGGCCTGACTCCTGCAAAAGTTTTTAAGCCTGTTTTTGAGTAGTCTAACAGAAACTAATAGACATGTGCATATGTGCATGTATTTACAAGATCAGGCTATCATTTTCTGAAGAATTGTTTGGGACTTTGGTATTCTGTGAGACTGACACATGGGATGTAAGAATAGTAATTCCTATTTTTATACTGTCTTTTAATTTTTCCATTTTACAATTTTAATGTTGCAGATTGAGACACAATTTGAAATACATATTTATACTACAAGGGGCTGTCTTCAACATAATCTATTAAAATAGTGCTTTGTAAAGAACAAGCAATAAATTATCCATCTTTCATGCACAGTTCAAAATGGAAACCCCTAATGGGTGGTTATATGTTCTTTATTCTTTATTGGCACATATATACATGCTTCCTATTAAGCTTTGGTGGATTTAGAAAGAAGGGATTTAATTATTTATTGGCTGCTGAATATCGTATTTTTACTTTACATGTTGGTGATGATTAATTCTTTTTGTAATTTTCTGATGAATTATTTCTGTTTCTGCCTAATCAGCAGGCATACTGTGAAATATAATTGCACTTGAAGGAAAATTACGGTCTCATGAGATGAATAAGTTTGATGATTAAATTACGTAGAATAAAGCAATAACATTCACATACCCAACCAATATGACATACTCATCCTTTGTTGTGCTTTGATGACCTTCATAAAAATAGAAAGTATTTTTAGAAAAAATTCAATATATTTTAAGTCAGACTATATAAAATGAAATTTGATGAATCCTAAATAAGATAAAGTCGTACAGAAAATACAAAATTTTTACCTTTTTAAATTAATAAATGTTGGTCCTGGTCTAAGTTCAACATAATGTAAATCATTGAGATTGGAAAAAGTTCTTAAAATTGATCAAACACCATACTTACTACTAAAGTTAATTACTGGACTTGATCAGAAATAGGTTTACAGCCTCCTGTTCATATCAGCAGGAGGTAAACTCGGTTGGAAGGGACCTTAAAGACCATCTAGTTCCCACTGCCCCCCATGACAGGCAGGGACATTGCAATATTTACAAAATCCCCACTTTTTAAAGACAAGTAAGAATTTTCTGTATAAGTAGTATATATTTGTGTATAAGTAGGCCAAACAGCTGTCTAGGTATATGCTATGAAATACCATTTTTAAAAGATGTAAAAATAAGTTTTGCTGGATTTAGTGGAGCTCATTTTGAAAGGTAAACTTCAACTTTCATGGGAATGGCACCTTAAATTGATTTTGCAGGTTTTCCAATGAATCTGAGCTCTTCAGAGTGCTAATTCTGAGTTACACCTTCTGTTTGACAACCCGCACTATGGATTAAGTGCAAAATCATGCAAATTGAGCCACAAATCACAAAAAAATAAAGAGAAGAAAATTAGCCTTTGGCATGCATGGCTGACATTTTATGAGAAATTTTGCAAAAATTGCTTATAGTACAGATTGTCATCAAGATTGAAGTGTGTGGTAGCAAACCCCTCTGGTCCAAGTAGTCATTTTTACCTCAGTGCAGTGATTGCTAGCATCTTGGTAGAAGAATTTCAGAAAAAAACCCTTTATTTCTAAAATGAATAATCTATTCAAACAACTACCTGTAATTTTCAAAATGAAACTTGGAGTTGGAGCTTTCTGTCACTGGTGATCTTTGATGCTGAGTCTCAGCAGAGGATTTTGTATGATATTTCTGAGGAGTGCTGGGGGATGTGAAGGAAAAGAAAACTTAAATAAATTGACAGAATTAATATGCTGAGTGCAGTGCGCCTTGGCTTAAAAGAATGATTTAGTAGTCATATTTTAATACAGAATCAAATATGGATAGCCAGAGGTTTAGCCAGTGTGAGTCACTGAAGGCAGTAGCATGTAGTCAGGTTATATGTAATTTATATACCCATGTATATATATGAAATAAATACAGCAACCTGTTATTTTATTTCATACTTCATTCAGAGCAATGAATTTAAATACAAATTTTCCCCTCCCCTCCCCTCCCCTCCCC
>VZRN01004841.1:135828-196730 GCA_013397935.1 Dasyornis broadbenti
TAAATTTGTTATAGAAATAAAGTAGTGCACATTATCATTTCAACTGCAAGTTATATTGTAGAAATAATTTAGGGCATGTTTGAGGGTGGGTTTTGTTTCTTGTAGAAAAAATTATAGACAAATTTAAAGTCCTACTTCCTATTAGAGTAGATCCTCATTTTACATGACTCTTTCAGTACATGGCAAAAATTAATTGTATGGAAAGCTTATACACTTAATCTTTGCTCTTTTCAGTGTTTCTCTCTTGTCTGATGTGTGTGTGAAAGCTCAGGCCTGCTGCACAAAAAAAAGGATGAAAGGCAGAAAAAGTCTCGGTTGTTTTTCCCTTTCAGCAATTATTGACACGTTTTATTCAAAGACATGATTGTTCACACTTATAGCTGCTTCTTTTTAGTACCATCCTGGGTCACAGAAGTTCCTAAAAATTGGGATAATGATTATGATGAACATATGTATTAAAGATGGTGTTTCTCTGGCACTCACAAAATGTTGTTTCTAATCTCATAAAGTGCACTTTAAAAATTTGCATGCATATATACCCAGTGTTTAATTTATAGATTGACACCCACAGATGGACTTTTAGATTGGAATTATACATCTTCACAGCTACAGTTGTCATTAAAATAGTTAAAATTATGTCAGTAAATTTCCTTAATTTTCCATCTATAGGGTTAAAATAGATGTGGGAGCAGAGAGAGTTTGTACTGTATGTTCTGAAGATAAAAAAATAACAGTTGTGTTTACATAGTAAAGAACTACTGGTATGTTCCTGATCGCCAACAAGATCTGCAGATAATCTGTGAAAGAGATAGAATTTCCTAAATAGATGTGAAGTCATGTGCATGCACGTAATCAGTAATCCTCCTCATCCTCTTCTAATAAGTGTGGTATGAGCAAAAAGGCAGAGTTTATGCTAAAATGAATCTAAACCTAAAGCAATATGCAGATTATTATATTTGTTCACGTAATGTAGATTTCCAAGCCAGTAGAAATGTCAGTAGCCTTTTTAAAATCAAAAGTATGGTTCTTAGAAATTAACAAATCAGTTACAATAATGTAGAAGCACAGTGACCTCCTAATTTTGTAAAATATATAATGCTTCTCTAAATCATGTATCTCAGAAGTAAAAATCCTTTCTCCTTCCTATTTCCTGCACACTTGCTGATCGCTTTTAACTGGGTAATTTTACTGGTGATATTGTTTCTCAATACTATAAATTACATGCACTGTTTTCCCCACCACTTCTCAGTCGTGGGCTCAGCCTGTGCTAGTTCACAGTATCATGTCACGAGCTGTGGTAATCTGGTTGTCTGTTATTCCTGTGGCAGAAAACATGGCCTTGAAGAGCTCCAAGGGAACTATTGATGCCTTCTAGGGAAGCTTGTTTTGGCTACTGCACACAAATGAGGGAATGTCAGTCCTTGTTTTAAAGGACACTGGCGGGTAAGGAGTATTCCAGAAGAGGTAATAGTTCACAGTAAATAGTGAGTCGAGTACTCTCTTTTTCTGGTCCCCTTCACCAAAATTTATGCAGAAGGATCCTAACATTTTTCTTCAGGCCTGGAGAAGTGCAGATTTTCTATTTCTGTGTTGAGTTGGCTTCATTATACAACTAGAAATATCAGGAAGTTTTCATTAAGATAGGGAAGATCTGTTATATTTCTGAATCTACCAATCTCTTTTATGTTTGAATGAACTTACATCTAAAACCCACAATGATGCTACGTTTTGACTCTTCATGCTCTGTAACTCATGTCAAATCTTTGTCAAAAAAGGGTGATAAGAATGGCAACTTTGCACAGGTTCAGACAAAAGCTGCATACTCCTATATTTGTACAGAGATTGGACTTCCACTGTTTTTAAGCGAATGTCAGTGTGGATAGGCAGTCTTTTAGGACTTACAGAATAAAATGTTAGAAGAGATTGAACTTCAGAGGGGGAAAGAATGGCAGCGCCCATAAGCTGGAGAGGCCATGTGGTACATGGAATATAGATGCCTTCTGAATATACATACTGCTTGGGTTACTTCTCCAGAATGAAATATTAGGACTGCTGACACACAGTGCCAAAGAACTGTAAATTGATTTTTCTGATAGATTTGAATGTTTCAGAAATTATTTTAATTCAAAACACTTTACTCTGGTGTTTCTCTTTTGGTTAGGTTTGTTTTATGTTTGTTTGTTTTTGAGTTCCTGGGCCTGTTCTTGCTAATGCGTGTAACAAAGATTGTCCTGCCAATTGCTTCATGTTTATTGAATTAAAGAAGATTCTGGGAAGAAAACAAAGCAGGACAGTGGTGCTGAGGGAAATGGCATGTAGGGTTTGAAAAATATGTTTGAAAAATATTGTGATTAAGATACTGTTGCTTGGGAAGAAAGTAAGATAGACTCATGTCAGTAAGACAGACAGCTGCTAAAGATATTGTAAGGGAAGGTATTAAGTTCTTTTTGAAGCATTTACTTCCATGACTTTTTTTTTAAATTTGAATACTGTTTTAATAACTAAAATTTTTCTTGTTTTCAAAAATTCTAGCAGTTTCTATGAACAGGATTATTCATCATTTTGGGGGTGGCATTTATTTTTCCCAGTTTTTTAGGGTTGCTGATTTTTTTTCTATAGATTTTTAATTAAGAATGGCTCTGGTCTAGCCCTTGTTGCTGTGATTGATCAGCTGGCAGCAAGATGAAAGAAGAGTATTTCTAAGAATAGAATTAGACTGACTTGTCTTTGTGATGTCCTGAATCTTGTTAATCTTGTTAATTACAGGGCATTTTAGACTTTGTCTCATTAGACTTCACAAATTTATATTTTTAACCACAGTGTGTCTAAGTCTAACTTTAACATTGACTTTGAAGTGAATAGGTGTCAAGCTCATTACTTTCTCTGGATTCTTCTTGTAAGATAAGTTTAGTTTAAGACCAGAAATCTCAGCCCTATCATCATAACTTAATTCAAAGATCAAATCAGTACATAATTTGCATTTCATTTTGCATTCAGTATCACAGGAAATTATTCCTTGTGCATGTACTTAAGCAGAGAAAATTAGTGACCTCAACTGTAGAGCGAATTCTTCATTCCCAGAACTACCTGTGTTCTGTATTTCAGTATTGCAACTAAAAGGTCTTTCTTTAGAGGTAAATATTAGCAAAAATCCTGTTTCTGTATTTGAGGAATATGAGTGCTTCTGAGGGTCCTTACTGCTATGCTTTCTTAATCTGAATCTTTGCACTGAAATTAAGGCAATGGTTCTTAATGTAGCCTCATCTTTCCTCATTATATTGATTGTATTTGAAATGCTGGCATGTGGTTATTATTGAAGCTAAGAATGGGTGAGAACCTGCAGTTTCATTTAGAAAGTCCACTGCATTGTAGAGACTAGGAATGAAAGAGATGTGTCCGGTTGGTTGAAAGCATTAATAGGAAACTATCAGTCCTCAGGGGCTGGAGACATTTTGAAGCAGAAACTTGATGGAAAAGATTAGAGGTAATTGTCTTTTTTATTGTCACAAAATTCAGTGAGAAAGTTTCTTAGTTAACAGCTCGCCAGTGACACAAAACACATTGGACAGCAATTTTGTATGAACTTGGAGATTTATTAAGAAAAGGTAGGGATAGAAAGCTGGAAATTTCTTTACATTATAAGTGATAAATGGATGTATTCCTCAGAAACATCAAGAAGGTCATATTCTAATAAGATTAAATTAGTGAAGTGAGACAATAAGTATATAAGTCACAAATTGCCTAAAGAGAAGCTACTGGTATACAGAAAAAAATAGGGAAACTAGAGATAGTTTCATTTATTACACTGAATTCAATAAATGGTCAAAAATTCTCAAGTATGGTAAAACCAGTAAAGTGGAACATACAAGAGGTCTTGCTCAGTGATGTGCATTTTGTTTTAGCTCAGTTCAAATATAGGGTGCTTTTTGACTGATAACCCTGACAATTTGCGATTAGGGATAGATATATCATTGCGCATTAATAACAAGATGTCTTGCTCAGTCATAGGCAAAACAAACAGTGTAGGTTAGGGCTGACCAAAATGCTGCTGAAGAAAAAAAGACAAAACCGCAACAACTGCCAAAGCTGCCAGAGTCTTTAACAATTTTTTTGTTTTTCTGGAAAATCATAAAGTGCAAGAGTAACCAATTTACTGCAAATTTTCAGTTGAAACTCTGAGAAAAGACTTTTTGCCTGACCTGCACTCCACTGAATGTATGCAGTAGTATCCATCCTTCTGCCTTACTCATATCTATAAGGGTAAATTGAGACTTCTAGGTCATCAATTCTAAGTATCTTTCAAAGGACATGAGATATTAGCACTGAAATTTGATAAAGAAAGTCAGTGCTGAAATATCACAAATATACAGCTTTTTGTAATGAAAAAGGCAGTAATAAGAAAGCACTGCTGAGTGTAAGAATGTTTGGCTAAATTAATTTAATACCTGGTCTACCATTCCTCACTATTTTGCACAAACAAGAAAACCCCTTTGCTTAAAGCTCTTTTACATCATTCTGTTAGCAAGAATGAGAAAATTTTCTGTGTTTGACTCTATTTCTTGCTACTTTGGCTAGATAGAGATACATCTTCATTGAACTTTTTGGGCACCATTGTTACTATGAGTAGTTATATGTTCAAGTTTAGGTTTCACCTCATTTGTTTTCGAAAGATGTGTATGATTTGAGGAAAAGAGAGCTCTTTATCCTTTATATTAATATTTTTGATATTTATAATTCATGTTAATCTACCCTCAAAACTAATGATCTTTTAGGTAATCTACATGACTGTTTGCTTTCCCTTTAATTATGGGAACTTTTTGGAAATTAATCAGTTCTGAAAACTAAGAGCTCTTCTAGTTTTAAAAAAGCATAAACTTTTTTATTAGGCTGGTCTTCACATGTTTGTTTTTATTTTGTGAGGTGAAATGAATGGATATTGTTAACCAGGCTGCCAAGATGCTATGTGGTGCACAGCGTTGCAGAAAAGGAATGTTAGATTATAACTGTCTTGTAATTTTTTAATGTTCTTGCCCTGTAAAGTTTACTATCCTATTAAACCTGTAGGTTAGTCTTTGTTAGGAGGCTTTTGTAAAATTTCCTAAATAGATGGCTGGTGGAACAATACATCATATAAAACAATACATCTCAGAAATTCATGGTTATAATTTAATTTGTAGGAGCAGGGAATCATGGCACATATTTCTTATTTCTAAATTCAAATTAATAGACATGCCCTCCTAAATTATGTTTTCAATTTCAAAAGCAAAATCAATACACTTAAAATTATTTGAATTACATTTTGTCCATTGCACAGCAGCTCAGGCTTTTTCTCTTCCCTTTTAAACATCCTGTCAATAGATCACATGGGATAGATAGAGAGTGATTTACATTAAACAATAATGATGGAACTATATACACCAGGAAAATGTAATTATTTACACAAAAATCCCCAAACCAATTTCATAACTGTTATGATTGTTATCCTCATTTTCTATGGAAACCAAGTGTATGGGATTGTACTGCCTCTGCATCTGTCCCTCTGTCTCAGCTTCCTTACTCAATGGCTAATTTCAAGCAACTGGGATGGTATGGTTCCGAGACAGTAAATTCCTACAAATTTTGGTGGTCAGAGAGAAATCCTCTTGGTGAGACTCTAATACTGACTGAAAGAATGCTGCAAGATCTTGGATTTATTTGACATCAGAGACAAACATTGCAAATCTTGCACTGGGAAAGCTTCAGTTGGACTTATTCTTTCATTATGTGTCAACACATTCATGCCTCCATTAAATTTTGGTTTTGACAGATTCTTTGTCATATAATAAGTTCATTCCTCTGATTTTTTGTACTTCCACTGAAAAGCCAGTTGGTTATTAGACAGAGCTCATTGCAGACCAGGGCTTGGGAGGTTTAGTGCTTGTAGGAAATGTTGTTCTCTCATGCAATGCTATGGTATAAAGTAGTAGAGCCTCACTGTGCTAATTGCTTTGTGGGTAGACCTTCAACCTACAGTGAGCATTTGTAGGTTCTTATTGTTTCTCATAGTGATTGTCCTCTTTTTGTAATCCATTAAGGTGATCACAGTAGGGGCCATTGAGCCTGGACAGGGGAGGTTCTGGGGAGACTTTATAGCACCCTTCCAGTGCTGAAAGGAGACCTATAAGAAAAATGGGGACAGAGTTCTTTGCAGTGTCTGTTTTGACAGGACAAGGGGTAATAGTTTAAATTGAAGGATGGTCAATTTAGATCAGATGTAAGGAAGAGGTTTTTTATACAAGGGAGATGAGACCCTGGTACAGGTGGCCCAGGGAGATGGTAGATGCCCCATGCCTGGAAACATTCCAGATGAAGTTGGAAAGGACTCTAAGCCAACAAACTTGGTTGAAGATGTCCCTGCCCATTGCAAGCATTTTGGACTACACGGCCTTTAAAGGCTCATTCCAACCCAAGCTCTTCTAGGATTCTAAGGTTTGTGCTTTTCCCCGTATTAGGGTATTTCATGCCAAGATATAAGGGTTTCTAGCTCTAATCCTGGGCTTGCTATGCTTGCTATTAATTGAACTAGGGCTTTTGAACTGTGCTGAACAAGCCTTGGTGGTTTCAGTAAAAGTAGTCACCACAGCTGATAGCAGAGTCACAAGGCTTTCAGCTTAACCCTAAGTCTCTGGAGAATGCTTAGGCACTAGCCACCTAGCATACACCTTAATTTGTTTACTAATTCAAGGGGCTATCCTAACCTCCTTCCTCTTGTGATATATACTTACGCTGCTTTTATGTATTTGATATTGTTCAAACAATAAAGGCTTTCTTTCTACCACCAGAAACACCAGGATCTTGGGCACTGATCACACAAAATATTACATTAAACAAACTGTTGTTATCCTTTGTTAGGTAAAGAATAGAGCTCATTTCAGCTGTATACTCAAAAAGCGAAAGACATTGCCATCATAACTTTAATTGTGATTTTATTTACATTTTGGGACATCCAGAAATCTCTATCAGTGTCAGTGTGCCATTATGCTGTGTGAAAAACAAAGCAAAGGCACAGTCCTTATTCCAGAGAGCTAATGATTTGCTAAACTGCAGAATACTAGGACATTTTTATGTGTGCTTATGTCTGAATTATGTAACTCCTAATGTTTCTTTTTCCACTTTATGAGTTGTATCATCCATTGTTATTTTAGCAGGATGTAGAACATTGACATGATACATTTGCCATTATTGAGATAAAGAATGAAATTATTGGATACTCTTCTGCAATCAATAATTTTATTTTGTCAAAACTTGACAGGCAATGCTCCTTATTTTCTTTTTCTTTCTGGTGACTGGATGTGATGAGTAAAGCTATTATAATCCATAGGTAAACAGAGGGGAGGAAATTATAAAAATAGTGTATTTGTGACTGGAGAACTTAAAACCAGTAGCTATAAACCAAGTCGTTAATCCACTTTACAAGAAATGCATGCATATGTCATTCTGTAAGGACAGATATTTTTATAGCTTTCACAGAAGTAATAAATCATAGCAAAAAACTGTTATGAAAATAAAGCCCTGCACAATGGAAAAAAAAAAAAATCCTTAATACATCTCGTGACTTAAGACAGAAAATTATGTTGGCATTGTGCAGAATTCTTCTTGGGTGCCGAGGAAGAACTGGAAGAAGTGGAAACTCAGTCCACATGTAAGATATGTCTCTGGGGTTCCTGGATGACCTTGCTCAGCCTGTACTCGTCTCATCCCTAGCTCAGCCAGGAGTTCACTCTTGAGCAGCTCTTGTTAAAGATGTTATGGCAGAGAGTCTCAGCTTCTGCCTCTCCTTGTTGGTTCATTGCCTACTGACAGCAGGTGGAGAGGAATAAAAGGAGTGTAGAAGGGCAGGATATAAAAATCAGAACTTTGAAAATACTACAGGGTAATTTTTTGTATGTGAGATCTGTGGTGTTTCAGTGACCTGCCTTGTACATTCTAGAAGTGGGCATGGAAGAAGTCAATACTGCCTAGGCAGAAGGCTGAAGAAACTTTTCAGCCTGGCCCAGTGGAAAATAGGATCATTACAACCACTGATCAAGTGATAGATGTCCTCCTCTCTCTCTGGCTATATCTGTACCAGTAGCTTCAACAATGTAAGGGAAGGTACTCATACAGTTGAGTTTGATCAGCTGGTAGAGGAGTCACTGACCGTGGTTTCAGACCATGCATGTAGTGTGGGAATTGGTGCAGGTGCAGAACTTTTCCCACTTGGCAGTGTGCATTGAATGAGAAATTCAAATTGTAACTGCTCAGTAATGGTAATTTGTGACCAAGGAATTATCTGGCTTTAGAAGTTGTAAATCATCACTATATCATTCAGTGATGATAACTGGGTTATCCCATGATTGTCCCAGGCCAAGACATGATCCCAGATGTGCTTAATTTTCAAGTGTAAATATAACTTGTGTGTCCAGCTTTGTAACTCTAGTTCTTACCTGTTTGTTTCAAAAAGGAGCAGTTTTGCACTTACAGCTCTGGAGGCTCATGTCTGCCAGCGACCTCTAGGAGCGCTCTAAGTTATTAATCAAACTAAAAGTCTTTGAAAACATCAAATAAAATAATCCTCATATCTGTGATTCAGACCTTTGGGTTGGCAGAGACTTCCTGCCCCATAAGCACACTTTTCTTCTACTGAACTGTTAACCAGGAAAGTGTTTCTATTAGTGCCTGCACACTAAATTCCCAAGCCATCCTGTGGCTTTCATGCACGCTAATGAACAAAGATCATGTCTCTCTTTTCCTCTTCTTCACTGACCAGAGATGGCCACAGTGTCCCTGTGCATATATGAATGTATGCTAAAACTTAGTTTTCTATGTTTTATCTCTGGTATTCACATGCAAATATTTTTAAAGCCAGTACATTTTCCTTAAGCAAATCTTGATTCTCTAGAACTAAGCAAAGTAAAACTAGCAAAAAGAGAAGAAATATGTGTGGATAAAGAGTTAACAAAAAATTTAGTATAATCTAGTAAATCTGTGCTGTGTAGTCTCTTTCAGTGAAAAGACCTAGATTCAGCTTTGGTTTAAGCTCCCTTTTTGTTTTAACATTCAAATTCCCACAATAATACTTATCAGGTGGCTTGTGTAGGTACATATGAGCTAACACAATGTCCATCTGACATTGAGAATGACAAAGTTACACCTACTTAGGAGAATCTTGCCCTTAGGCTCTCTGCTTCCTTGTAAGGCATAATAATGGTGAAAGTGGTCACTTATGTGTCTTTCAGGTAAGAATTGCTGACAGTTCAAGGTGGGAGGTTGGTCATTTCTAACTGATCAATAAAGAGCTTGCTTGAACTTGCTGAGGTTGTCTGTCTGACAACAGAGAAAACACTTTTATCCTTCTGGCAAATGGGCCATGAAGAGGGAGATTTTCTATTTCTGTTCCTTGCTGTCTGACCAGCGTAGCTTGCTGGAGGCATGATGGAATAAATTCTCTAATAAGGAGGAAGATGAGAATGTATTATCTCTGCAGGTGATTATAGTCTGTGCTTGGACAGTTCCTGCTGATGCTTACACTTGACAGGCAACAGGTGAATCTTCCAAGTGGTTTGCCCCACTTTTTAATAGAAGTTGCTGTTGTTATTGCCGTGGTTGAGGACTAAGCAATGTGTGCCTCCAGCACTATAGTCCCCAGATGCCATCTTTCCATTTGTGCTCTGAACTGGCAGTTACAAACTTTTGTTCACGTTCTGTTTCATTTAGCTGTAGAGCTGGATAGTGACTGAAAGGGTGTTTTGTCTTCTAACTGCAGTTAAACCTGCCAACCATTGTAGGTTGGCATCCTCTGTTTGTTGCCTGGCCTCTGCTTGGTATGAAGCAGTTTTCTATTTCCTGTCCATCAGGAAATAGCCCCAAACTAAATTTAGTTCTTACCATCATAGAAATTTATAGGAAGCCTGCATCAGAAAATGTTAACTTAGAGAGAAGGAAGCACAAAGTAAAAGTTTTACAAAAATTTTTACTTTAAACTGACACTTAAAAGTGAAATGTCAATTTGCATCCTATCTTGATAATCTTTTTCAGATCTTTGTTTCAAAGAACTTGGGTGATATTAATTGTAAAACTGTTGATTTTGTATTAATTTAAATAAAATCTTGCAAATTCTTTAGATTTTTAAAAAATTGCTTCTAAATACTTAACAGAATACTTATTAAATACTGGCCTGGAGTAGAATTTTTCTCATGGCAGAAAGCTCTATTTCTTCACAAACAGTAATTATAGCCAAATCATTTTGTGGTGATCTGAACGCCCAATGCTGAGTTTATCTGGTGTAAATGGAGCATTTTTTACAATATCAGTATCATATACAGTCACGGTCTGATTTAAAGGCATTATTTTAAAGTATTTTTAGCAGTAGCATACTGTCAAATTATGAAGGTAATTAGGTATCCCTTTCACTTAGTCACAGTCATTTTGTATAAACATCATATCTCAAACTGCCATATCCATGGCTTCTTACTTTTTTGTCAATTAGTAGTTTTCCTTTTTAATCTCAAATCTCCAAAGTTGTGCACTGAGAGGCATTGCTAATATGTGAAAAGAAACAATCTATTTTCTGCACATCAATATATACAATATTTACGTTATGCAGTGATAATCTCCCTCCCTCTGTGTGTGAAATAGCATTTCTCAGACATGGTGCTAAGGGTATAAATCAAAACAGAGTCAGTCTAAAAAGTGTGCTTTTCATCCTCAAATACATAAAATATGCATATTAAATTAAAAAGCTTTGGAATTCATGAATTACTGTAGCCTGGGGTTAGTAATAATTTATATCTTCTGAAATTACTTTGGTGGTTATTCATGGAAGTAACTCAACAGTAAAGCATACATACCACATTACCATTGCAATACATCCCAGATTACTTAAAAAGGAAAAACATTTTTTTACCTGATGTAAATCAATCCAGATGTCTTGATTCCCCACCCAGTAAAGATCAAACTGAGGTTTTCAGTCAGTGTCTAGGATGCATTTGGAATACAATATCTAATAACAAAAGCTAAGTGTGTAGGGGAAGCTTGGTGTGCATTATGGGATCTTTGATTCCTTAAAAATATAAGGATTCAAATCAGTCATTTATTTGCTGGTTTACCGCTGTGTTATTTCCCCCTTTCAGCTTCCATAGACATACTGCCGCTTTTATCTAGGAAGGAAAATTCAGGCGAGAGAGTGAAAATGAAGGTGCTGTGGAAAATTTTATTTTCTCTCCAATATTTAAACTACATAAATCATTAGGAAATTTGCACGGTTAGCTGCAGCTGAAACAGGTTTACATAGGGAAGCTTGGCTGGGGTTATAGGGGAGAGGGTAAATATGATTCTGCCGTCAGAGTCTGGGATGGTCTGCAGTTGAAGCAATGACAATCACTCTCGTAGGGTTACTGTTATGGCACAGGGATAATCTTGGAGGCTGCTGGATAAGTACTGCATTGAGTGTTGTTCACTAACAGAAAGACACATGAAATCCTGGTGAACCTAAAATGTCTGGAAAATGAGAAAACATTTGTGAAATTGTGAAGGAAGTGTGTACTTTTCTAGAGGATATTTCAAATTAGTAATAAATTTCTTATGCTTTTTGGGTAAATCTATATGTTAATGTCTGATAAATTGTCAGCATTAAGATTATACTTGTCTTGTAAAAGTAACAACTTAGAGTCACCTTCCACTACCTAAACGGAGGCTACAAGAGGTCTGGAGAGGAACTTTACACAAGGGTATATAGGGATAGGACAAGTTGAAATGGCTTTAAAATGAAAGTAGATTTAGATTGGATATTAGAAAGAAATTCCTTACTGTGATGGTGGTGAGGCACTGGGACAGGTTGTCCAGAGAAGCTGTGGGTACCCAGTTCCTGATGTTATTCAAGACAAGGCTGGATGGACCTCAAGGATTAATATTGTCCCAACTTTTTTCTGTAAAAATGTTTTGGTTTAATAACTTCATAAACCAAAGAATTATGTAGCTTAATGTAGGTTAAGGGAGTTTTATTTGTATTTCATTACTACTGATATCAGTCATTACAGATGTCTTTCATCTATCTGAATCCATTACTCTGATTTTGTAAAATGCCCCCAGATTTCCTAGACATGAATCTGGGCCTAACCTGAGAAAAACATCCTTGACACAGGATTCATGTATGAAAAATACCCAAATACAACAGAAATATCTTTGAAGCAGGACATTTCCTAATCTTTTTAGACTCTGGAAAAAGACCTGAGAGCCTTTTTCCCATTGTGGAAGTC
Organism: Dasyornis broadbenti; assembly: GCA_013397935.1. NCBI lineage: Eukaryota > Metazoa > Chordata > Aves > Passeriformes > Dasyornithidae > Dasyornis > Dasyornis broadbenti. The sequence continues at coordinate 148,104 of VZRN01004841.1, forward strand.
ATTTGGCATCTTGCAAAACTGAGCTTTTAGACAGGATTTCCACAATGTTTGACTTAATATTCCATGCCAGAATATTCCACTAGTTACGCACTTTGAACCTCAAATTAAATAAATAACCAGGGAAGAAAAAAAACTGTCATGACTCCATGAAAAAATGCTCAGAAGAGGACAAGGATCAATTATTCCCATTAGCAAATGAAGGCTGAAGAAGAATTGTTTTAAAACTACAGAGGAAATATGTAGGCTAAATATTACGTAAGACATTGATAGAAATTAACTCTAACAAGCAATTTAATGAGGATGGGGGAGATGGGCAAGATTAGGAATCTTCTTTTTGGAATGGTTAATTTAATTATCACTGACAGCATGCAAGAAATGAACATATTAATGAAAACCAAAGGTTTATTCTATTCAGAATAGTTCTGGAATTTCTCTTGTGGCTATAGCAAGTGTGTATAAACCCCTCTCTCTTGAGCTCAAAATAAAGTCAGTGATGAGTAATCTTTTCATTTCTCAAGAAGATTTTAGGAGCAGGAAAGGTATGAGCCAGAGGTTTGTGCATTTTTTCACCAAGACTTAACCTGGATGAACAGTATGAATCTCTGAAGAGCAGCAGTCTGCCTGCTAGTGCTCAAAACTAATATAAATAATATATGAATGGCATTCCATTTGATCTTTACCATGCTCTGTGACCATACATCACCAGTAACAAATTTCACATACTGTTATAGATCCAGAGCTGCATTTTGTGTGGCTTTTGATAGGCAGCCACTCATGTTTTCTTCCACAGAGTGTGCTGAATGTGCTTTCTATCTAACTTCCATCATAAACTTCCTTGTTGCACATGCAACTGCCCCTGTTTAACAAGGGAACTGACTAATGGTGTCTAAAAAAACCTGCATTACTGCCCCCATTAATTTACAATACATACCTTAGAAAGCATGTTGTCTGTTAGAAAGCAGAAGCCAAACTAAAAATCTAAGCAGAACTTATCTTTATGCATACTTGTTGAATGAGCAAATACCAGTCCTTGCTGGAGCTAAGGCTTAGATTACACAATGGAAAGACAGATTGGGCCATTCTGCATTTTTTTTGCATAGCCACACAGTTTGAAGAACATGAAGAAAAATATATAGGAAAATATCTGTTTGAATCAGAGTTTCAAAACTGCATTTTTCATGCAGATTATGTTCAGGATCCTACAGCGTCCCATTGTGTGGATTTATTCATGTCTCACTGCCATTTATTACACTAGACTTTGCAAATGCATAAAGTCCTACCTTTCCTTTTGCTGAGCCAGGAAACAAGGAAAGGAATAGCTGAAGGAATGTAGGCAAAAGTATTCTACTGATTCTTATCCAAAGCCTCAGTCTTCACTCTTGGAAAAGTTGGTTCCTAGCTCTCATAATTATGAAGCAAATCTTCAAAGTGATAGCTGAGCAATAATTATCAAGATTATTAAGATTATGTGTGAAATCACACATTCTGCTTTTGGATGGAGGTTGATACCTTACCTCCAATTTGCAAATGCATTTGGACACATGTATCTTCACCAATAGTGGGGAAGGAGCAGGTCACCTTACCTACTAAGGTGCTTAACTAGGTTTCTTTAAGTGCATAGTTGTTTTGTCTCTGGAAAGAAAGATCATTCCTGTCCCAGAAGGGGCGTCAGGTGGTCAGTGGATGGCCTCTATGATACTTTAACAAAATACAATTAGCTTAGTCAAATGTAAGTTTATATTGATCAAATCCAGGAAGATTATTTTTTCTTTTTTAATGTCTTTTCAGGGCTTGTAAGGCTGTCAACAGGCTTTGTGTATGCATCTAAGAACACTGTAAGTACTATTTCGGATAATGAAGATGGCTATAAATCAGTCCATATTATTTGTGAAAATCTAAGGCAAGTCATTTAGCCTTTGAGAAGAGAGGTATTGTCTGAAGCATGAGAAATTTGTTTTTCATCAGCGTGAAGAAAAATCTGTTTTTTGTATGAAGTCTGCGAGATCTGAGCATATACTGAGTTAGATATCACAAGGAATATTTTGGGAATAAACTCCTGATTTAGTTATTAAATACAAGTAACTAATTAAAGTGAGTTCTGCAGCTTATTTTCCATGGATATCCACAAATTCTGTTTCCAATACATGCATATATATGGCTACAGCAGATAATAGTAAAAAAACCCTTTCATAGCAATGTCTTGTGAATTACTTCAAATTTCTTTTTCTTCATTGATCCTGTATCCAAACCCAGCTATATTACCATTGCTGATCCATTATGACGCCTTACAGAAACAGATTTAGGTGTCTATAGAGGTGGATAATTTTATTTGGATGATCTCTCAGAAACAGGCCACTTAATGTATTTTTCAATGGGAGGTCTTGTAAACTCTCTTAGTCACTTGCTAATTTTCTTACAATGTTATAATAATAAAAATAATAATTATTTAGTACACAGCACATTTCATTTCCAAAGTGCTTTTGCAGTACTAATTAATCCTCACTGTGAGGTTTAATGGTGCATACCAGAGAATTATATCTTGGCTTAATGCCAATTGCCAATCAACTGACAAGATTCTAATTTCAGAAGTTCTCCTAAGAGGAAAAAGGCATAATTTAAATTAGCCTGGACAGCAGTTGCAGTTTTTATGGAGAGAATTCATAGGTCTTTGGAGTGCCGTGAATGTTTAGATGCTTGGTTTGAGGGTGAAATTACAAAATTCCAAAAAGATAACAACTGCAATTTGTAAAACAATTATATTAAGAATAGCTAAAGCTACTTTCAAAAAATTATTTTAAATATATGTGTTTAGAAGGGTTTCTTGATTATTTAGGGATAATTAATACCCAGATCCATCATTAGTGGAAAATCATAGAATCATAGAATACCAGGTCAGAAGGGACCTCAAGGAACATCTGGTCCAACCTTTCTTGGTAAAAGTACAGTATAGACAAGATCCATATCCTGTCCAACTGAATCTCGAGAGTGTCCTCTGTTGGGGAATCCACCGCTTTCCTGGAAAGAGTATTCTAACGGATGATATTTCTCATAGTGAGAAATTTTCTTCTTGTGTTCAAATGGAATCTTCCCAGGATTAACTTGTACCCATTACCCCTTGTGTTTTCCATGTGATTTCTTGTAAAAAAGGAAATCTCTGACTTCTTTGCAATTACTCTTTTAATACTGGATTATTTGCTGTATGTCGCATATAGGAAAACATAGGTACAAGGACTAAATCATATGGTCCAAACCACTGCTGAAGTAGGGCAATTTGTTCCACACAATATTTTCTTTTCTGGCAAAGCTAGCACAAATATTTTCTACCCTCTCTAGTGCCTGAACAGCACACTGGTTCATTATAACAACCTGGGTCTGTAAAAATACGACCACAAATTATCTTTTTTCCCCCTCCCCAATGTCTAGAACGGTGAAAGAAATTAAAAATTTTTAGTTTTGTCTGCTGTCCTACTAAACTAGCAGCAGTTGAGAGTGAATCATGAGGATGGTGAGGATGTTATGAATAACTTTCCTGCTTGAGAAAAGACTATGGATGCATATCCTAAATGTAGGGATATAGACTGAAGGTTTGAGAATTTCTGACTTCTGGGCCTGTATTGAATGCTCTGTTATTTTCAAGAGATATAGTGTATTGGGCTGGATCAGATATTCCTTGTTGATGTAGTTTTCTGGTATGTTGTCAGTGAGAAGGGGAGATTGATTCAAACCCTTAGTGTTTGATTTGTCTGTCAGTGCTCCAGGAAAGCTGAGACCCTCGTGCCCGATCCATCTGTTGGTGTCCCTTTTGGGCTCTTTGTGGGGACCCTTCACTAAGCAGTCCTGTTGGATCAGAGGGTTTGACTGCCTTATTCAAGGTCACACGCCAAAAGAAACCCCCTCCTGGGTCTCACACCTTTACCCACTGCCAGGGACTGCTAGCCCCACTGAAGGACTCACATTAACAGTTTATAGGATAATACTCTTCATTAATAAAATTGTGACAGGTTAAGGTTCGAGGATTGCCAGTGACAGTATCTGACTGCAAAAATGTATTCAAAGCAGTATACTAATTCAAAGCACTATACAGACAAGCTGTAATCCCCAAAGAAAACTAGCTTGAGGTAATCATACAGCATGCAGAGAACATAGTTCTTACTAAATAGGTGTTCCTATGGCAGAGACAGGTTCAACTGCTCCCAGAATCTGTGACGGAGCCTTCTGCTGACTTCTCCTCATTCTTGACTAACTTTTGTTACCCTTTCTAAGGTTTTAGGTGGAGCTTGAGTGGCTTTACTCCTACATCTTATTCAGTGAGGGGTGCTCATACCCTGGGGGCAGATATCTAAATATAATACCTGAGATAGCCTTAGGATAGGGACATGCCTCAGTCCAAGGAAAGTGATTTTGTCATGGTTGCTGGTTCAACAGCAGGACATCTTCCTTTATCTCTGGGGGTTTTCAGATGTTGTGTGGCTTATCAGCTGGAAAGTACCACTGAGTTCCCTCTTCTGCAAGGGTTTTGACAGAGCCTGGCCATGGTGTTTCCACTCTGCTCCACCCTCTGTTTAAGTGCTTTAAATTGTATTGTGTGGGGGAGGTTAGATATACTGACAATGTTCCATCCAGGGAGTAGCAACCGTATTTTTCCCTCTAAGTTCCATACCATTATCTTTTAGTTCCCAGTCATCTTCCCCCGTATGCCAAAGTCTTTCATTTCGTGTCATATTCTGACAAAGGAGGATTTTTAGTGTACTGTGTTTGGCTCTTGTAGGGAGCATAAGAATGTCGTAGGTAGAGAGCTGAGCAGATACTAGCCCCCTAAGTGAGTTTCTTCTACACTATTTCATTTTATTCAGCTCATTTCAGCGCAGAAAGAAATCAGACTTTGCAAGTTGTGAGAGTTGTGGTTCTCTAGGCAACCCTAATACTTTATATTGAGAAATACCTGCAGAAGTCTTCCTCAAGAGGCTGAAAAAACTTGTTTAATTTCCAGTGACATTTTAACAAGTGTTTACATAATGTACAGTAGTTTCATTTGTTTAATGCAGCCAAGAAGCTGGAGAGGCAATTTTTTTAGTGCGATGTAATCAGAACTGCCACTGCTTTTTTCCTTGGGGAAAAAGAAATCCTACCAAATGTATGTACCATATTAGAGACTTCAGAAACATGAATTACTTGACAGATTGTTAGTCTCTAGCCTGTAAACACATTTAGAGTGTTTTTTTAAAGACATATTAGCTACCTGATAGAATGTAATAACTCCAAAGGGTTTTACTTCAGTGTGTCATGTAGATACAGCTAAAGTCCTTAAAATACAACAGAAAATAATATATCCTTTAGCCAAAGGGAAAGCAGTAGATGCCTCAGAGGTGTTGCAGTTTGTTTTATTCATCCTTGTAAATCAACATTTGTCTTCTTTAAAGCTGCAACCAGGAATGTGTCAACAGCAAAATTTTCGCTCTAACAGTTTTAAACATCTCTTTGGTAGCACAGGTAGGATTTATTTGAGTAAATGGTGTAATGATATTCTTCCCTGTGAGGATGGTGGGGCTCTGGAACAGGTTTCCTGAAGAAGTTGTGGATGCCTCAATCCTGGAAGTTCAAGGCCAGGTTGGATGGGGTCCTGTGCTACCTGGTCTAGTGGAAGTTGTCCGTACCCACAGCAGATGTGCTGGTACTGGATGATCTTTAAGCTCCCTTCCAACATGAAGCATTCTATGATTCTATAACCTGTAACTCAGTTCTCCTCATGAGAGCTAGTTGTCTACATTCCCCTTACAGTCTACTGAAGATGGGATTCTTCTAATCTTATGTCTGTTATAGATTAGACGTGTAATGTCCTAGAATGTCTGTTTCTCTTTGCTCATGGTAACCAGGATTACAATTACAGATAACCTCAAAGCTATACATAAATGTTTAGTTATGGTGAAGTGAACACCAAGTAACCTCATGTTTCATGCATCCTTTCCATTACCTGCAGAATGTAACTGGAATAGTAAGCATGGTAGGCTACATGAATGGGAGGCAGAAAGGCTAATTGTCTGGAGACTAAAGCTTGCCTTTAAAGACTTAATGTAACATTAATGTTTGTTAAATTAAGCTTTATTTTGAATTGAATTGTTTTTACCTTCACAGAATCACAGAATATGCTGAGTTGTAAGGGACCCACAAGGTTCATCAAAATCCAAATCCTGGCCCTTCACAGCACCGCCTCCAAGAGTCACACCATGTACATGAGAGGACTGTCCAAACACTTGAACTGTCAGGCTGGCATTGTGACCACTTCCCTGGCGAGCCTGTTCCAGTGCCTGACCACCCTCTGGGTGAAGAACGTTTTTCTAATATCCAACCATCCTCATTCTTAAGGAGGATTATCTTGAATGCAGGAGTGAAGAGGTGCTGTTGTTTACTGCTTAAAGCTGGAAATTTGCTGCTGAGAGGCTTCAATTATAGGTTTAAAAATCAACAGAGGTGGTTGAACTGAAAATTTTTGAGTAATTAGGGATGGAATGGAACTCACACATTTATCAGGAAATAATTTTAGACTCCTAATTAGACTTTCAAACTTGATGCAGTATCATCTTTAATTATAACCCTCTTTATAATGGCTTGTTATTCATTTATGTACATAGAATTGCTTCCTTATTGCCTGATTGAGAAACTTCAGTTGGTAATTATTCTCAATTATTTTATGTGTGACTTAAGTTTTGAATCAATTGACCAAATATAGATAAATAGTGACATTTAATATGCATGGTCTCAAGCTTCTGAAATGCTATCCTATCTGGCCTCCAACTGTTGTCTCAGGAAGGCATGTGTCGTATCTGCTAGATCCATGTGGATATTTTAAAAATAAATAAGCTGTTTCAAATGGCACTAGATGCCTATTTTTGACCCGAATGGGGTCCTTACAATATACAGGCATACTTTCAGAAAAATACAGTTACAACTACAAATATTTTAACTAGGGATTATTTTCCTGCCAAGGCTTGCATATTGCACTTTGCTATAAAAGTCATACAAAATAAAAAGCTTCATGATGTTGTAATAGATTTTCATAGATAGATATGTTGTAATAGTAGAAACTATTTCCCTTTATATTCAAAGTAAACTTTCATTGTTTCCTCTCCATATCTACTTCACAATTTCTCTGTATTTTCTACACTATAGTAGTCTGATTCTTTTATTAACACCAAGTTATGACAAGTTAATACTGTTTATTAAAAAAATGTTACTCTGTGATGCCTCCTTTGATAATATCCTTTCAACTGATTATATTCAATTCTATTTGAAAAGAGTAAAGAAAAAATTAAATTCAGAAATAGTGGGGTGTAATGGTGCTCACTACCTTGCGGTTAGCAAGTGCTGGTTTTACATACTTTAAGAATTCAGACCATGCTTCATGAAGTCAGAGCCTTCTTCAATCAGAATCCTCAATTCCTCAGCACTCTGAGTTGTTAAGGTCACTGCACAAAGCACTTGGAAGGACTGCAACTTGCTGATAGTAGGAATGCAATTCTCCGCTAAATTCTCTGAGAGCAGACACCTGAATGTTTTTGATGAAATATGGAAAAGCTACATCTAAGCTTGGAACTGAAAATTAAAAGGATTTTCAAAGACATTTTCATACCATTTTCTTTTCCTTCCAGTGCTTTAATGTTTTGGACTATAAAATTGGTCTTTTAAACAGGAAAAAAAAGACTGTTGTCCAGGGAGCACGATAAAAATTACCTGCAAAAGTTGATAAAAGAGCACTAGGAAAATGGAAACATGGCATTAGTCTGTTTCCTGGTTATGAGGACTTGCAAAATAATCTGTTTTGGAAATCCCATGGCATCTGTAATGGAACTGTTGTGCATACATATTTATAAAAAACTTTGACATATTTGTTGATGGTTTGGAGAAATTATTTCAGTATTTAATTAGAGTATTTATTTTAAGCTTTAAATTCCAGGCTTAAACTTCTATAAGTAGATTGCAAGATCTCTGAAAATCATGTATATGTTCTTATCTTTGTTATTTCTCTCTCTCTGCGTTTGCCATCTGCTTTTTTAAAGAGGAAAATCTTGTACCTTACATAAAATCTGCATTTAAAAAAATGAAGAAAACAATGACTGCTTGATTTTAGCCCACATTGGTGTTTGCTTAATCTTACCAAAATGTTTCAGAAAGAATAATAGGAGTCAAGGATGGGTTTGTCAGTTTTGATAAAGTTTTTCCACTTTAGAGGTAAAGAAACTGAACTGATAAAAATAGGAAAAAAAGTATGTCTCAGGCACTTCAAAACTATATTGCCTACTTCTTTTTAATATTTATTAATCATATAGAAATGTTTATTGTTTTGATAGTTACAAACCACATTGTTTTGGTTTTTCTTTCTTCTTTTTTTTGTATGACCTAAAGATGCTTTGGACATACATAATGAAGTTAAGCTTAATGATGTTTCCATTTTTCATTTTAGTCTTCAATAGCAACCACTTTGGGTCAGAAGTTGCCTTGCAATTCTTCAATTGTAGAATATACCTGGTCTAATGAACAATAATAAGATTTGTAAGTACATCACAGTACAAATAAAAACGAAGAATCACTTAATGCAATATTGAAATAATTACTATTAAGTAACACAGGGAGAATTTCCTGCCCACACTATGTTTATATTCATACTAACAAATATTATTATACGAGCCAGTCTTTCTACAAGGAGGGAATGCAGAACGGATCCACTGCACTACTTATTCACCAGCTGTATAACTAACAAAATCCCCAAAAGTGTATGGATGTAGTATTAGCCTGGATGACTCTTTCACTGAACCATGGGAATTGTAACACAGCCAGTCTCATTCTACCTAGTTCAGATACAGTCTGTAGACTATAAGATATCATTCACATTTGAAATTATTTAAGTTTGACAAAAATTGGAAAGACTTTGGTACTCCATATAAGTTTTTGGGGTTTGTCTTTCAAACATTTCCTCACTCTCTGAGGACACAGGTAGTAGATAATAGGTATTGATATGATAGCTCTCAATCTTCTTTATATAATCCATTACCTTTTATTTATTCATGGTTTTAATTTCTAGTGGCTTGAAGTGATGGGCTAGATTGTAAAGGCAACTCTTAAATTCTGTATGCATCAAGAAATGCATAGACAGTAAAGATAGTTACTGACTTTCATTTTGAATACTACATGGAATTTTATAGAGTAAATGGTATGAGGTTTTTCTTTTTTTTTAAATTTTATTTTTTATTTTATTTATTTTTTTTTTATTTGGGGCAACATTGATAAATAATTTCCCAGAATCCTGTAGTGGTGCCTACACTGACCATTGGAGCTCTATGTGTTCTTCCAAGACAGTAGAAGCACCACTGTCTTGCAGAATTTTGCTTGAGCTTACACATATCCCAGTTTTAAATACAGCAGCCTAACTGTATTGCCTAATTTAGACTTCATCCTTATTTTTGTAAGCCCAGCAGGAGTATTTGGTTAGATCCAATTTGCACAGACTAAACGGGAATTTTAGGAATGTAGGAACTGCTATACTGTGTTAAACTTGAGATTTGGTGTCCTGTTTCAGCAGTGTCTGGTGCCAAAGAGTTCAGTTGAAAGTGCCAGAATTCTCCAAATAGTTTCTCATGAGGAAATGTCGTCCCCCCAGTCTGAGTAAGGTGCATATGCACTGTGTTCGAGGCCGTAGCCCTCAGAGTAATATTATTTCAGCCAAAACAAACCCTTTACTATTGTTTTACATTTTGTTTTCACCAATTTCACTTTACTGTTGTACGAGAAATGAGACCCAGAGAAGTGGTCATTATTAGGTGCTCCTCTACATTCCTTAACCTATATCAGATCCTCTCTAAAAACTTATGTTTGTAGTGTGTGTTGTATGAGTTTCAACTGTGCCAAGCAGGTTTTAGAATACTCTTACCTGCTGAGAAGGAATTTAACCTTTAGTTTTAGCATGGATCTGTAAAATAATTTGCTGTTTTATAAGGCTGATTTCTTGGAATATCCTAACTTCTGTAAAGACTTCTGTTAAATTCTGCTGTATCTAATGGAATTGATGACCAGAACTGAGAGCATTTTCCCAGATGATGAAGGATAATCTCTTCATATAACAGCATTAAAATATTTAATTTCCTTCTCTGTTTATGAGCGATTGTAAAAAGCTCCTTCAGTGAATTCTGCTGTTAGTGTGATTGCTAAGCATGCGGAACATTGTAAAAGGCATTTTCAGTGTTATATAAACCTCTGTTTTATAGGAATCCAGACACTTTCTGTGTGACTTTCCATATTATGATGCAGAATCCATCCAAAGATAAAACTGGATTGGGATCAAATCTGTTTAGTTTCCAATCTGGGATAGATTTAAAATTGTGAAGACTGTTCTCAGGCAAGAGTGCTTGTGCTGTTGTAATTTCATGAAAATTTATATATCATAATGCTATGCATCAATATAATGTTATTTCATGAGATGATTTGTCTATCATTCCTGAACGTTTTGAAAAATCCCTCATTCCAGCTGCCTCAGTCTGACAGCCTGGCAAGCTTGGTTCTGTCAAAAAATGCAATTTGTCAAAGATGAATTCAGCTTCCATGAGCAGGTTCGGAGACCTCACTGAACAGAGCAGTTGGATAACATGAAAACTGAGTGAGGGTAAAGAAGCAGTTTTCTAAGAAAAACTAGCAAATGGTGCAGAATATTTACCCTTAGCCCTGGGAGTGGTAGTGGGCTATGTAACCAAACTCCATGAAAACAAAGATATTAAAATGACTGGGTAAGCAGCGCTGGATTTTTGTATGTGCACACTTAATTAATTTCCTTTGCCTTCTGCTGGATTCAGGTTTAAATTTCCAGGCTTCCACGTGGTTTCCCAAACTAGATACCAATCCACATCCGGACTTTTGAGGCTAACATGGAATGTTTGGATAACTAAATCAGAATGGATAAGATGAGAATGGATAACTAAAACCACGTGTTTCTGAAAAGTGGTGGTTTAAAGGTAAAGTTTTGTGGGTTTTTTTGTTTTCTGTTTTTTGGTTTTTGTTTGTTTTTTTTTTTGTTTGTTTTGTTTTGTTTTTTTTTGTTGCTGTTGTTTTGTTGTTTTGTTGTTTTTGACGACAAACTGGGAGCTATTAAATGATGTCAGCAGGTGGTTTTGGGGATCCCCCCGGGCGCGGTTTGCCTGTGTGCCCACTCGGGGCCGCTGTTTCTCTACAGAGATGCTCTGGCAGACAAGGGCGGAGTGTCCGGCTCCCGTCAGAAAAGAGCTTTCAACACATGGCAAAAAGACTCAACATACTAACTTATTACCTTCAGAAACATCTACGCTGATTCTTTTTTATTTTTTTGTAAATTTATTTAAAGCTGAGACCTAGGTTTTGGTCTCTGGCTGAGCAACCCCATCAATTTAAGTCTGAAACAGGAATAATTTACTTTATTTCTTTGAACTGTAAAGCATCTCAGAATGAATGGACATTGTTGCTGTTTTACTTGCTATAATGCATAGCCAAATTTGGTATCCTTTTAAAAAATGTTTGTTTAGTTTAAATATTTTTAATCTGAAAAGGGATATAAGATGCTGTTTATAGCAAAAAGTGTGAAAGGTCTTGATTTTAAAAAATTTATCAAATTAGAGGTATCAGTCAAAGGTAAGCTTATATTGCTTATAAAAGTCCAGTGCAGCATTGGTTATAAACTCACTAAAGGAATTTATTCTGACAAGACAAACATCTTAAAAATTTCTCCCAGTTGGTTCTGAACTTTCTGTGGTAAATGAGAAAAATATTATTAGAGTGGAAAGTTCAAGATGAGAAAAAGCGCTCCTTCTTGCATGATTTCCCAAAAGGTTAAGCTTGTTTCTTCCCAGTGTTCAGTTAATGCCACAAATGTGCATCACCTGGCGAAACAAACACATCAACCCTAACAGGACCCACTCCACTATTCTCAGTATACATTTTATATCGGCATCATAGGACTGTGCAGCTGCCTGCAAAGTCACACTGGTCACTGTGCTGTAGAAAAGGACAGCAAGGGCAGAGGGCAAAGGCAGGGAGCTTCACCAACAGAGAGCAGAGTCCATCTGCATCAGCCCTACAACCTGTGTGTTCTGAACTGAGGAGACAGGAGGGTCTGGGTTTGTTGTGGTTTAGCTTGGCCCAGATTTTTCTAGTGGGGGGCCACTAAGATGGCTCCTCTGTGAAGCTTCTCAAAGCCTTCACCACGTCCAGCTCTGAGATGATGGACATGCTGCTGGCCAAGCCTGGGCCAATTAGAGATGTTGGTTACGCCTCTGTGAAAAACATATTTAAGAAGAAATCAAAACAATGGGTGCACGCACTTTTCCTCAGCCAGAGGAGGAGGAGGAGGAGGAGGTGAGAGTATGTGAGGGAAAACAACATGGAGAGACCAAGGTCAGTGGAGAAGAAGGGGCAGGGGGAGCTCCAGGCGCCGGAGCTCTGCAGCCTCTGCAGGCCGTGGTGAGGCCCATGGTGGAGCAGAGGGTGCCCCTGCAGCCCATGGAGCCCACGGGAAATGCTGAGATCCACTTGCCCATGCCAAAACGAGAGGATGCCCTGGAGCAGGCCGTAGTCCAGACAGAGTCCTAGTGGAGAAACAGGCCTTGACTTGCACCCTGAGACTGAACTGAGTGCCCCACATGGAGTGGGTGGGTGCCTGAGAGAGAGTGGTCCAGCAGAAGTCCGGTAAAGAGAAGAAGCCTTGCTCCCGAGATGGAAACGGCCTGGCTCAGAGGTCTGTACCGCGTGGAAGATGGACCCCACGCCGTAGCAGTTTTGGGGAGACTGCTTGCCTGTGTGGGGACCAGCGTCACTGTAGCAGTGTCAGGCGGGCTGCTGACAGTGAGACCCATGGCTACGCAGAGGAAAAGAGCCTCTCCCCGGGCAGGGGAAGAAGATCTGGGTGATGAACTGACCTAACCCCCCCAATGCCTTGTTCCCTTGTGCAGCTGCTGGGAAGGAGGGAGGGGGCTGAGTGGAGAAACAGTGGCCTTGAAGGGTTTATTTTACTTCTCATTTACTCTGACTCTGTTAGTAATAAATTAGATCACTTTGCAACCTAAGTTAGTCCTATTTTGCCTATTTGAGTGCATCTTCTCCTGGGTTTCCTTATCTCAACTCATGAGCCCTGGGTGTGGGTGTGTTAATTTGGCCGTACCTGGCATTTGGCCAGGCTCAAACCATGACAGGTTCAAGGCAGGTACTGTAGAAATATAAGCACTAGGGGAGCCAAGTTTCAATTATTTTGCACGTGATTTGTGTGGGTTCCTATTAGGGTGTCTGCAGCCACCATGTGCAGTAGGTGTCCTGTCAGTAACAATGACATGCTTTGCCCAGGTCAGCCCAGTCCAACAAAGAAACACTGGAAAACTGTTCACCAACCAGCATAATGGAGCCTAGAAATACCAATAAGTCAGCAGGAATGGCAAAAGGAAACATGGACAAGATTACCAAATTGAAGAATACCAATGTGGAGGCGGACGGAATGGAACCTCAGCTACCTGACTACAATAAAAGGCAGTTGGATGCGGGTCTCTGAAGTGTCAAGCTTTTACATTAAAGCCAAGCTTTTGTATTAATTACATGCTCCCAGAATGTTCAGCAGAGTGCATTACTGATCAGTTTGTGAATGCTTTAAAACAAATATTTGGAGACGAAAGGCTCAAAACTTTAAAATCAGACATAAAGTTATAAACAAGTGTCAAAACCTCACAGAAGCATTACAGTCAACATTAATCACAGGAAGAAGAAAATGCTTCAAAACAAAGGATTCTAAATCTCCTCATAAGTTATTAAAGTAGAACAAAAGCTTGTACCCCTTCTGTTTGTTTATGGCTGAGGAAGGGATACCTCTCACTGCCCTTCACTCCATCCTTATTTTCACACAGGAGATTTGTCTTCCATCCATTTTAAAAATATCATTTTATTTTTGTTAATTTTTCTGCTATTTTACATTTAAGGAACAATAGCTGTCTGTATATGTATTTTTTTCACTTTTAAAATTGATATTGCACTGTTTTCTTCTAGTTTTCTTCAGGTAATACTGATCTTCTGTCATTAGTATATTCCTTTAAAATTCATAAAGGCAAGTGCCCATATGTGTTAATTCTCTGCACAATTTCAGATTGTCTATTACATAAACTCAATTATATATTTTTAAACTAACAGGTGTTAAGGAATTTCATACCCTGAATTTTGCAAGCTCATTTATCTCTCAATTTTTAGAGAAAATGGTTTTCTCTCCAAATACTTCCTCTGTTATACTTGCAAGACCCTGCCTTTCATTATACCACTATTTAGCGTACAAACAAATCACAGTTACAGAACCATAGAATGGCTGATACGGAAGTGGACCTCTGGGGGTCAGTTTATACAGCTTCCCCAGCTCAGTCAGGGCCAAGGATCCCCAAGGATGGAGACTTCACAACCACTCTGGTCAGTCTGTGCCAGTGCTATGCCACCCTCACAGCGACAAAGTGTTCCATGTTGCTCAGACAGAGGCTCCTGCATTTCAGTTTGTGCCCATTGCTTCTGATCCTGGCACAGGGCTCCACTCAAAGTGCCTGGCTGTGTCCTCTTTGCACCTTCCCTTTAGGTATAAATATATATATATGTATATACACACACACACAAACACACACATACATATACAAAAACATAATATATGTGTAATATATATGTTATATACTATATATATAATATATATGAGGGTTCTGCATGCAATCATAAACTTGTGTGTTGTTATGTGTGGGTGTGGGAGGACTTTGCTAGCTAAGTGATTAGAGGACTTAGAGGGTTACTACTTCTAGGATAACTGGCTTTTTAAGGGACTTGTGTCCCTTTTTGTTGGCATGTTTTGTGTTAGTCAAAAATACTGTGAGTGAAATTTATTCTCAAGTTATTTGGGCAGAGGAAGGAATTACTAAATCTGGGGTTATTGTGTGGTTTATAAGAAGAAATGCACCTCCTGATCTTTTAATATTAGAGTAATTTTCAGGTCCAGAGTCACAGACATAGAGAGCCAAATCCAGAGGTGAGACAGATGATGGTGTAAGACATGTATGATTCAAAAGGCATGTGGATGTGGCACTTGGGAATACAGTTTAGTGGTGAACAGAGTGGTGCTGGGTTAATATTTGGATTCGATGATCTTAGATGTCTTTTCCAACCTTAATGATTCTATGATTCTTTGTGAGACAGCACAGAACGGTTTGATATCTTGCTTTGTTGCCTTGCTTTTTACTCACTTGTCTGTTTGGTATAACCTCTATGTATAACCATAATCTGGAAACTATGCCATCCTGTACCTCCCCTTCAGGCTGCAAATGTTTTTTTTCTGGTGCACGTGAGTATTGCCCATAGCATCATTGGTCTCATCCTTGTGCACTGGCTTGCCATCCTTTCCCTCTGTGCTTTTCCAGTGGTGTAAACATATACCAAAAATGTCCAGGTGACTGCATGTCTGCAGCCAGAAGTCTAACTGTTCCAATGAACACACCAGAGATACGCATGTACTCCTTTTATTTTGATATATATTAATAACTCATACTTTCTGTGTGCTGTATGGAGTGTTTACCCCAGAGTATTTGCGTGCCTATTTGGTAAGCCAGTATTTGCAAAGGAAATTTTATTTGCCTTCAAGTTATCAAAATAAATATTAAATTTGAGACCAATGCCTCAGGTCCTAGTTGCAGTTTTCTTTTAGAAAAGAGGCCTCCAGTCCTTCAGTACTCTCTTATGCCCTGATACTGTATTGAATTATTTAGTTACATCTCAACATCATCTCTGGAAAGACTGATTAATAAAGAAATCAAGTTGTTTCTTTTTTGGTGGAAAATACATATGCATGTATGCCTATAAATCAACCTGTGCTTAAAAGCTATGCTTGGAATCCAAGCTGTATTGTAAAGGTAGTGAAATGTCAAAATACTTCAGAAGCAACTGTGCATTCTGCTGGCTGTTGCAGCAAGAATTAGAGAGGGATGATGGCTGCATAAGGGATTCCCTGATATGTGGGCCTTGGGAATCCAGCATTTTCTGTGCCTTCAGGGCCTCTCTTTTTAAGTCAGGCAACCACTGAAAGGGAAAGATGGGAAATAATTTGAGCAAAGCAACTGCTGCTTCATTAGTTCTCATATTACTAGTGCCCTATAACAGCCTGCATGATTACAAGTGCAAATCAACCAAACCTGTCGCCAGCTGAATTAGTGATGGAGGCTGGTCAGTAGTTAGTAACTTATCAGTTTGTGACCTTCCTGGGGTTAGGGGCACTGGCCTGACTGCTGCTGAAGGAAGAGAAAAGCTTGTGATGCCTTTCAAGTGCTCCTTAGTGTGTCAGATGCAAGGGGCTGCTTGTTCCTTGCTGCTTCTGCCCAGCTCTGGGACGTGTAACAGCAGCAGTATCTGTCACCCCTTGAGTGCAGTACTGCTACCTGAGACAGGGTTGTTCTTGAAGTCTGTCTTTCTCATGTCATCTTAGTGGAAGTAAAAAAGGAAAATGTGTATTTTGAGATAGAATTTATTAATTTCCTAGTCTGTTTTTAATAGGCCAAATCCCAGGAAATCAGTGGATTGTGTTGTGAAAGGATGTTGACATTTGAGGCTCTCAATGAGAACTGATGTTTCATATTAAAAGTGATCCCGAGAGGAATTCACACCACAAATTGTCACTGACATTAGTACAAATGACATGGTGGGTTATGGGGCTCTCTCTAAAAATTAGCTTGTCCCTGGATCAGTCTCAGGAATAGTTTTTCCCAATCAAGTCTTGAGAAAAAGTTGAATTACAAATTCTGAATCAAAAACTCATGTTTGCTTCTCTTCACTACAGTGATTCAAGCTTAAAGGGTACTCAGTGGTTTCAGAGTATGATCTCACATTTTGTAACTCAGGGCAATCAGTACTTTCTGCACATGTCCCTTTTTGTATTTTTTTTTTAAAGCACAAATGAAATTCAAAAGTACCTTATTGTATGATCACCATAATAGGAGGGAATTTTTCTGTGAAGCATAATCTTAATTATTGAAATACCACTTATAGGATCTTGATAGTTCATAAAAGAGCAAAGTCACAGAAGTGCTAGAACTTATGCAATGATGTGATAGCAATGTGCACACTTTCTCTTCCTGTCCACAGTGATTTAGTATTTCACTGCTGTAACACAAGTCTGAGCTAGTATTAAAAGTAAGCCTTAAGTACCAATACTTGTCCATTAATTCAAGTCTAATTGTCAACATACATTGTTTTCTATTATTTAGTCTGTCAAAATTGTTCTTGTCAGATGATCAGTCATAGAAAAGCAGGAAATAATTTCTTTGCCAAGAAAAACAATATTATTAAGGGTAAAGAGAACAAAAACTATTTTGAAAAATTATTTTTAATAAAAATTAATAATTAAAATTTGTATTACTGATTGATCTGGTATAAGTGCAAGATGTTGAAAAAAAATCAATTTTTGGTCCCCAGGAAAAAAGATACTTCTCTCTTAGAACCAACATGATGATCCTGACTTGTCTTACCTATGTTTACTCAAGCACATGAGGAAATTTTTATGCACTAATCGAAAGTGTCAAAGGCAGGACTCAACTTTAAACTCATTAAAATGTGATTCTATAGAGGAGTCCATATTCTTGTATTCTGGCTTTTCTTATTTTAATATATTTTTAGTTTCTATTTTAGTTGCACGCTTTTTTTTAAGCATTGGAGCTGATACTCTAAGAAACAATGGTGTTCCTCCTCAGTGTTGATTGAACCATCATGACAAACATCTGAAGCTACAAAAATGAGAAACCCAGTGTCTATACAGCAGATGCCCAGAGGACAAGGTGCTCAGGCCAGTTTTGGGCCTAAACCTGCTTAAACCTACTGCAATAGTACAGTGCACTGTCATGCTTGGGTGTTCTTAAATGGTGGGCCATTGAATCTAGGACCTGTTCATTTCTTTGTCTGCCTTGTTGAAGCACAGCCTGAGGGAGGTCTTTACTGCAAAGGCTGTACTACTTCATCTGTTGGTGAAGGCTACTCTCAGAGAAAAGAAAGTTGTTGGAAAAACATCTGGAAAAATAGCTCCCAGTCAGGCAGTGTAACAGGCTAGCTGGAGTCAGCTGAAACAGGCACCCTGTGCTGCAGCTCCTTGTATCAGCTGAGGAGTGGCACAGCAAAGCAGAGGAGTGCATTAAAGAGAGATTTTCTGAAATAAATGTAGAGGAAGTGAGTGATGTCATCTTCTATATAAGCATTGTACCGTTTAACTGAAGTTGAACCACTGATGTTTTCTCCTGGAGAAGAAAAGAATAACCTGGACACAGATAAGGCCTTTGACTGCAATCACAATAAGTAGTTATGGTTTCTGCCCCTGGGGCTGCAACAAACTGCATCTGGTGTCTGAGGATGACACTGTGAGAGCACTTATCCAGCTGCCCTCCATGCAATGCTCAGTCTAATGGCCACTCACATTGGGGAACATTACAAGCGCCCCTACGCCTCCACATTTAAAAAATGGGCAGAAAACATTCATTTTATGTTTGCTGTTAAATTTAATGATTTGTGAAATCAACAGACACAAAAATCACCCCCTTTTGCCAGGTATCAAGTTGAGATTATTTCTTTTTATATCCATTGCTTGCCCTTTTATCTGTTGCATTTGAGACTTTTCAGAAATGCACTTGGGTCTAATACCCTAAAACTCTTAAGGGAAATTGCTTTATCCATTGCTTAAGGCGGGGTTGGAGAGCTGTTTTTGATCTACAGATACTATAAAGTGACAGAATGAAGACTTAGCAGGGAATGCAGTGGAGCTTTACAGAGCTGGTGTTGGCAGCCGTTTAGTTTTAGGTTAATGCAGATTACAGGAGGGGCTGCAATCTCATGTTATTGGTCAGCTGAATCCATTTCTAATTGAAAATACAGACCAGCAAAGCTCAGGTCTGGTCAAACTGGTCCATATTCTTCCTCAATGTTTTGGAGTATTGATAGCTTTGCTGTTGATTTATTTTAAAGTAAGCATAATAACAGAAGTTCATTGCATGAGTATTCTGACCCAGCCTTAACATGCAAAAGGGTGGGGTTTTTTTGGCAAGGGTTGTTATAGCAATATTTACTGTATAATAGCACATATTTACTGCATAATTGCCCATATTTTCCTGCATAGCTTTCAGGAAGGTGAAGACTGAGGTCCGCTTTCAGCAATGGATCAATGAAGGAAGATTAAATGTTTTGTCTAGGGTTAACTACTCAGTCAGTGGCAGAACTAGACACAACTGCCATTCCTACTGTTTAGCTGGGGTATTTCGAGGGTCCTGTGGACCACTTTGTGAGCTGTGTTAATATGTCACTGGCTCAAAGTGCCGTTGTGTAAGTGGAGTTACTCAGGGAATTTTGTGTGTAAATTCTGAGGTAAATTTTGTGTCCAGCTAGTCTGAAAATGTCTCATTAGAATCTGTTTTTACAGTCCATATAAATCAACAGGTCTCCCTTTACTGCATCTCTTCTGAAGCTCCTGGTAATTATAACAGTATTTCCTATAAAAAGTTAACTGAATACAACTATTAAAATCCCCTTCCTCCACTAACTTAACTTTCTCACTAAAGCACAGATTGAATAAAATTCTGTGTTCTCAGAAAGCATTACACAGAATTAAACATCAGCATAAGTGCATGAAAAATCAGCTAAGTGATTCCAGAGGGGTGTGCCACATATTCTGAGTAAATTTTAAGCTTTCTATTAAAAATAAAAAAGCAGTGCTCTTTTTTTTTTTTTTTTTTTTTTTTTTTTTTTTTTGCTTTTGAGTGTTTTTGCATGTCATTACTCCTTAACAGAAGAGAAAAGACTCATGGATTTCAAACCGTTTACAACAGATTTCAGTAGAAAGGCATAGATTTACTTCTGTGCCTTACTACTCTGAAACTTCATGACTAAATGCATGCTGGTGAATAAAATGGACTAGGAGCAACATTTTGGCCCTGAGGGTAACTAGCTGGCACAGCTTGTTTCCTGATACCTAAACTTTCTTCCCACCCAAAGCAGAATGTCTGTTTGAAGCTGTCTTTGGCCTATCCTGTGTTCAAATCTATGCCTAGGTGTTGTCTGGGAGAATGAAAGCTGATTAAGTGCTCCTATAAGTGGGAACCAGCTGCGGCTGAGCTTGTGCTCCAGCCCTATTTAGTGGGCTGTTACAGCTCTAGCATATGTGTACTTAAACACAACAGGTGTTAGGGTCACACTTTTTCAGCCTGTCAGAAGATTGGTTGAACTATGTTCAACTAGAGGCCTTAGGAACATCACACTGGCCTTTCAGTTGAAAAGAGTGGTAATAGACTTTTCAGAGCATCTTGATCCTTCTGTTGTTAGCTCAGGACTGTTGTACAAAAGGAAGTATAAAATGTTTTGGTTGTTGCTGTTTCAGCTGAGTCTTGGGACAGAATTTTTTCCAATTCCTTTTATCATTAGATTAGACTCAATATTTTATATTAGATTTGACTCCAGATACTTTTCTTTTCTATAATTGTATTCCTTTAGTTCTCATCATATTTTCTTTGTACTGTTGTGGTGGGTTGACTTTGGATGGATTCCAGGTGGTCACCAAAGCTGCTCTTTCACTCCCCTACTCAGCTGAGCGAAAGAGAGAAAATGTAATGAAAGGCTTGAAATAAAAGCAGAGAGAGATCACTCCACAATTACTATCATGGGTGAAACAGTCTCCACTTGGGGAAATTAATTTAATATATTGCCATTCAAATCAGAGTACTATAATGAGAAATAAAACTTAATTTTAAAACACCTTCCCCTCACCCTTCCCTTCTTCCCCATCTAAACCTTACTCCTGATTTTCCCAGCTTCTTCCCCCTCAGCACTTCAGGGAGGTGGTGAATGGGGGCTGCTGTCAGTTCATCACACATTGTCTGTGCCCCACAGGGTTTTAAGTTCTCCAGCAAACTGTTCCAGCATGAGTTTCTCTCTCCACAGGGACACAGGTCCTGCCAGGAATGAACTTCCCAGGGGGTTGCAGCCTCTTTTGGGCATCCACCTGCTCTGATGTGGGGTCCTGCACAGGCCGCAGGTGGATCTCTGCTCCACCATGGACCTCCCTGGGCTGCAGGGGCACAGCTGCCTCACCATGAGCTGCACCACGGACTGCAGGGCCATCTCTGCTCCAGTGCCTGGAGCTTCTCCTGCTTCTTTTTCTTCCCTGACCTTGGTGTCTGCAGAGCTAATTCTCTCACACATTGTCACTTTTCTCTCTGGATGCTGCTGCACAGTTTTTTTTCCATTGTTCTTAACTATATCACCCCAAATGTGCTATCCACTGCTGATGGGCTCAGCCTTGTCCAGTGTCAGGTCCACCTTGGAGCCAGCTGGCATTGGCTCTGGTTGGACACAGGGGAAGTTTCTGGCAGCTTCTCACAGAAGCCACCCCTGTATCCATGCTGCTACCAAAGCCTGGACACTCACACACCCATCTCAAATTTACAACTTTCTTCTGTTTATCCTTCAAATGCTTGAACGTAATTAACTTTCATATAGAAATGAGTCTAATATTTCACTGTGGCATTAACTTGTAAAATAAAAGCTTCATTAAAAATAATTATCAGAGGTTTGGCTTCTGGAAGCCACAGCCTAAGGTATAGTAGCTCATTTTTCTTTGTGCTTTTGCTTGAGCATATACTTTGCATTCATTATTAGTATCATAAATGTAATGTTAACACTACTAAGATCATGTTCATGCTTTATACAAAGTTCTTTGTTAATTTAAACACATGACATTTACATGTTATTAGTAAATGACTCTTCAAAGTAGCTCAGGTGCAGAATACAGTTCAGGCATATTTATTTCAAAAAGAATACTACAATTTGTCCTCACAAGATGTAATTTGACCTTGTCCAAAAGTCATTTTTGAAAGATTTAAAGTAAACAGAGATATCTTTCAATTTTTTTTGCCATGTTTTTGTGCTAGTCATATAATTAGTGCAGAGAAATGAAAAAGTCTTTCAAATGGTGAAAAATGGTTTTTTTTCACTGATGAAAAAGACAAACCCTTTTTTCACTCTGAAAAAGGAATCTTTCATTTAGTAGTAGGGTTACACTCCAGGATTAAAGAAAAATATTACACATATCTAAACTAGTCAAGAGCTAGAATAGGTGTAAGCCATAATTGGGACAGTCAGTGTTTGAGATCTATCTTTTCAGAAGTTTACAGTCTTTTCTACAGCAACCACGGTGACTGAGAGATGGAAATGGTCACTGATCCTGCAGTGTCAGCTTTAAAAATTCCCCAGACAAAGCCAGGCAGTATAATTTTTTGGTCTTAATAACAGACTAAGGTAGTGAGTTGTTTCATAAAATGATAGTAACATCAAAGTTGGAAAAGACCTCTGAGGTCATTGTGTACAACCATTAACCTAACACTACCAGGTCCAGCACTAAGCCGTGTTCCTATGCACCACACCTACTTCGATGACAGCAGGAAGTTAGATCTTGTTGCAGTAGATCCTGTTCACTGTCACTGGCAGCTCAGAATTTAATTCCAAACCATTCCAGAAAATCCCAAAATTTTGTTGAGCTTCTCCAGTCCTTCGTGATTCTGAGTCTTCATTTTTTGTGTGATTAACAACTGCAAATACAGAGCAGAGCACTTCATCATATTAATAGTGTTGTTGACTTCAATGGGACTTCCAATGCTACTGAACATTCTTGGAATGTGAAATATTTAGAAGATATAACAAGTGGAACTGGTAATGAGTTTGTTTAGTTTCACAGCAATGTTCATGGAGCAGCAGCAGCAGCAGCAGTATTTGGAGGGATAGTGCGCTACTGGGAGGAGGCCAGTCTGGGAGGAGACACAGGAAGAAAAATGTGAATAGACCTATTAGGAGAAAAGGGAGGCAAAGTAGGGGAGCAGTGTGGAAGGGAGCATTGCTGGATCACAGCTGGACACCCTCACACTGCGGCAGGAAACCCCCTGAAGGGATGGAGAGTCCTGCACCAGGGCAGAGGAGCAGTAATGGCCAAGGAACAGTGGAAGAAAAACAGCATGAACCAAAGGGCAGCAAAAATTGGCACTGGCCCAGAGCTCCTGCCACCCAACACTGCACTGAAGGGTTTGGCAAAACAGAGGAAGGTGAGATTGGAAAGGTGGGAAGAGAGATGTTGGGCTCAAGCTGAGTCTGAAGAAGGAGGAGGCAAAGTGTTGAGTTAATTGTCTGCTTTCTATTTTTTTTTTTTTTTTTAAATACCAGCATCAGTAATTGGAACTTAATGCTAAAAATTGTCAGTTACTTAAGTGAAACTCCCTGAGTCAGGACTTCTGCCTGCAACACACAGTTATATGTGCTATATCACGCTATGTAGTAACTGATTATGCTTTCTAGTGGGATATATATATCTATTTATTTGGAGGAAGCAGAGTGAACTGGGGCAGTTTTATTCTATGAGAAATAGTACCAAAATATGAAAGAGTGCATGTTACTAGAACAGGTGGAAAAAAAAATGGCTGGAAATCGTGGCTCTGAGAGCTGATAACAATTCTTTAAATCCAGAGGGCTGGTGCCAGTGGCTGATTGAGTTTCTGCTTGTATTATGTTCAGATTCTAGCCAATATCAACATTCCTTATTTTATGTCATCTGCTGTTATATTTTACTCTAGATCTCTCTTGAATATTAGATCACCATCCTGTGGACGAATGATATTGTTGGGCTGCAGCATAGACTGTTGTTCCATATGGAATATTAGCTGCAAGTACTGCAGAGGCTGTCTCAGGAGGTTTGTATCTCAGAGGTGATGACCCTTCCGGACCTTACATTGAGCAGCTGAGCTCCTTGTGTTTGGTTTCTGGCTCAAGAAAATGTTCTTGGCTGTAGAGCAGTGTCAGTCCTGTCTTTATTCTGCAACCTCACCTTACCCTGGATACATCTGGACAGTGGGTCACATTGCCCTGCTAAATCCACCTCTTGGGATAAATGGCTGTGGAGCAGAAAAAAGATTGTTTTCACATTTATGTGGGAGCGAGATACTGATATCACATGCATATGGAAGCCACTTGCAGCTAAGCTGGAGTGTAGGAGGCATTATAGGTTTTATTATCATGTTCACTGCATGAGACTTGGCAGTATGAATCCAGAGGAATGTCAGATAGACAAATGAGAGAATAGAGTATGTGAGATCTGTGAGTTTACAAGAATGGGACCACACAGGTCTGTCTTCTTGAAAGATAGCATTTTTAATGATGAATGTGATGATATCTGGAAAAAACATCCCAGTAAATTGCCAATAATTTTTTTCTGTAGTGTATTTATTCCCTCCATCCGTCTCTTTCTCCATTTCCCACAAATTTAAAGGGAAATGGTATGGAAAAGAGGGTAAATACTGTTATATAAGATGTTATTACTAAAACTCTTTTTAATAGAAATATTTTTTACTCAGATTTGTTATATGTTCATTTATCACAGACAGAATGGCTGGAACTTTATTTATTTGTGTACAGTTACTAATGTTTCAGAAAATAAGGGAAAATCCCCAAGAAGACTCCAATTTATCCTGACTGGAGCAATTTTAGCTGACTGTGGGGGCTGTTTCTTGTGAAAGCTGCACCTGTACCATATTGTCAGGATACAGTTTTCACAATGAAGGAGGAAGGGAAACTGTATGCTGGCAGCTTTCCCGGAGTACTTGTGGAGGTAGTCTGGGAGGGAGAATGGCAATCTGCTCAGCAGGGATGTAGGAGGTGTTTATAATCAAAAGCAACACTTTCAGACTCCAGCAGCAGAGGAACATATTTAGGGAGGAGAAATTCAAAAGGCAGCTGTTCCATGGATTGCAAATGCCTCAGTTTTGTGGCTGTGTTGTGCATGACCAAAGGTGTTACTGCCTAGGGCAGAATGGGGAAAGAAAGGTGCCTTGTGCAAATAGGTTTGAGTATTAAAACTCTGCAAAGTTGATCCCTGTGTTTGGGTGTCCTATATACTTGAGATAGGGATAGTTCATTGACTTGTTAATTTACCTACGTCTGGTAAGGCTGGCTTTGAAATTTCCTGCTACTTTTCATCCAGTGGCTTCCCAAGTAATTTATGTTCAGCCTTCAAAAGAGATAGACAGACAGACAGACAGATTCCTAATTCCCCAAGAATCTGTCCATAATCTCTGGGGACAGACACACTGTCTGTGGGAGCTAGAATCTGACTCTCTCTTTTACCTTGCTCAGAGCCTAAGCAGCAGCAGGATTCTTGTAGTTTAATCCAATTATTTAATAGAGCAACCACAAAACAACTTTTCTATGAGCACTCATGCCCTTTAGACAGGTGGCACCAGGAGCATTATAAAAATTATCTGAGGATGACACAATATTGCTGCTAAAGCAGGTGGAATGTATGTCAGTGGCAGGGCCCTGCAACCCAATTCCAAGTGGATTGTATCAGGATGAGACCAAAGACTAGAAAAACTGGCTTGAGAGCTCTACTCAATGTATGCTATAGATCTGTTTGGTTTCCCATCTGTACAGTGGAGATGGTTGTCCTTCCCTGGGCCACAGGGAGATGAGGAGAAATGCGTTAAATTCAGAGCTACACAGATAGAACAGTAATAGGGCTGTAAAAGAAGGAGAAATGGCATTCTGGAACTACACAGTTATTATTACATTGTACTGTTCAGGGCAAGGGTTGTGTCCAAAAAATGCCTAGCATATTTTGAGCAGCACAGATAATAAGTAATAAAAAGAATTAAAACTGAATGATATAGAAGAGGGGTGTGGAACAGGACACAGAGGTGTTGGAGAATGAAGGGAGCCTGCTTACTGTCAACTTCGATATATCGCAATTTGAGTACGGTACATTTCCCTGGGCTTTCCTTTGCTTTAAAATATATGTTACTCTCCAACTGCTTTATACAGAAGCTGAAATCCGCTCACTCCTACTCTCCCAAGCCAAGAAGAAAAGCTTCAAACATCTTCATTGGTACAGAGAAAAATGGAAGTGGCAGTTTAACTCACAAGGGTATTATGGAGATAAATTCATTCACTTATTTGAGTGAGAAAGTATCGCAGAAAAACACAAGTAAATGCAGCAAGCCTGAGGTTTTCTGCTTGTTACTGTTTCTTATACAGTTTGTAAAAAGTAACTTCTCAAAACTTTAAGATCTCTGACTATAAAAATAGAACATCTCTGTGAAAAATCTTCCTAAAAAACACGAGTATACTATGTCTGAAGGACAAATTGACATTTACCATCTTAATTGGGTTAGCACACAACTGGTAAAGCAAACAGCACTATAAAATTGTAATACTGATCTTTCTGGTCTCCAGTCTTCTATAAAAGTACAGGAAATACGTTGCTGTGTTAATGGTTTCGGTGTGCCAGCAGATATTCACATGGAGACAGAGAGGGAAAACTCTACTGTCATTTTTATTGCAGGGGGAAACAATAACTCTATACAATAAAAAACCAGGATCCAAATATGTAATTATTGTTACAGATACAACAGAAAAATTATCTGATTTTAGTAGCCTCAGCAGGATTTGCTTTTTAGTACCCATATGAAATTAAATCCAGCTAGCAAGAAAAGAAGTGTTCACACAGAAACACTTAATTTTTTTCAATTTTTTTTGCTAGTTATAACTTATATGTGTAATACCTGCACAGCATATACAGAAGGCATATATTTCAGTTTATATACAGATTACTAGAGCTTTAGCTTTTCTCAGTGCCAGAAAGTGTGAGTTTTAGTGTGCACCTGAGGACTAAGTACAGGTGTTGTTAGGTATTCCTGAGACGTTAAAATGTATCCTCTCCTATTACAGACAGTGTGGATCAGGGAGTGCTCAAAGTACTGAGTTAAGGCTGTGTAGGGAACACTTTTGGCAATAAATGAAAGCACCACCCATTTAATGTGGTAGTCATGTAATGGATGTCATGGTTAGCTTACAGTTGTGTGCTCAGGGTATCCTTTTATTTTGATACTGCCTCCACTCTGTTTTCTGCAACTGGAAAAATGCTTAGGTCCCAGCTGACAAAATACAAAGTTATGTAAACTTATGTCTGATGTAAATTAGATATTTTGATTTAAACACATGTTTTGAGATTGCAATATCTTCTTGTGACAGAGATTGAAGCGTGCTCTCAAAGGAACATCATTCCAAAACAAATACTCTTGCTTGGGGATATTTCCTGATCAAACAGCTTGAAAATGACTTAATAATTTTTATGTTGAATACTTATTCACTGGTAAGATTGAAAGAAAGGCATCAGATCATGGAAATGGCAGTATTTTACTGAAAAATGTTTTATTCTGAAAGTAGCAGAGGAGTTTGTCATCATTACCATCAATGAAGCAGAAACATTGATGTGCTTTCTTTTGGAAATAAATGCCACATACAGTATTACAATTTAGAATATACATTTTTTGAAATTCCATACTTATCAATTTCTCTAGAAATTTTACAATTTTCCATAAAGTTTTTCAAAAATCCCTATCGATACCACATTATCTTCCGTCTGGCTACTGCATCTTATTTCAAAAGCCTGATTTTACATATTTTCTTCCTTCTGATGAAGGCAGCTTATTTCTTAAGTTGTTATCCAGAACTCTTATCTCATTTTTATAACACGTGAGTCTCACTGGTTGCTGATTAAGTGCTTATCTGACGGGTGCTAATAGACACATTTGGTTGTTTCAGTTGTGAATGCCAGCAAAGGGAGCAGTTGACTGGATCAAACAGGGTGGTGTGTAGCTATATATCACAGGTCTGCCACAGCAGTGCCTAAGAAGTGTTGCCATTGCCCTTTCATATATTTTAAGAGGTGACCAAGGGGTTAGAACAATAAACTCTTACCACCAGACACAAGATGAAGTAGTTACTTAAAGCACAAGTGCTTTCTCTCTCTCTCTCTCTCTCTCTCTCTCTCTCTCTCACACCTTCCCCTCCCATTTCTCCATTCCCTGTGGCCATGTCATATTACATATAAGCATAGCAATTAGCAAGCTATCTTCAGAGTGAGAAGAAACAACAGAAGTGAAAGGGGAATGGACAGGTGGTGTGTGAAAGCATGTGTGCTCAAGCCATTCATTATCTTGAGTGCAGTATTAATTTGTAAATGTTAAATAACAGCCCAGTCCTGCAGTATTTCCACAGACTGGTGGTACTGTCAAATGCTGATCAGCATTTAGAACTCCCTGCCATCAGAGGCTCCAAATGTTGCACATCTCTCTTTAGCTCTTACAGTCTCTTTACCTTCCTCTTCTGTCTCATGGGCAGCTTAAGATGAAAGTGTTGGTCCTGTATTCCCAGCCTCCCTGTGTTGGCTCTACTACTATCCAGCTAAAGGGGATGGAAAGAACTTCCTTGTGCTTGGCTTCATTTTGACTGGATCAGCTCCTCCAAGCACATACTTGATTAATTTTAATAAGATGGAGCGTTTGATAAGGTGTGCCTGTGACCAAGGGCGAAAGCAATGCTGCAGCATTCTTGATCCAGCAGGATTTAAGCTGGGCTCTATCTGTGAATGTACAACCCCAGCACTGAAGGTTTTACCCCAGCTGGCAGCTCAGCCCCATGCAGCCACTTGCTCACTTCTCGTCTGCTCCCTGTGGGATGGGGAAGAGAATCAGAAGCGTAGAAGTGAGACAGCTTGTGGGTTGAGATAAAGACAATTTAATAGCGAAAGTAAAAGCTGCTCACACAAGCAGTGCAAAACAAGGAGTTAATTCACTGCTTTCCATGGGCAGGAAAGTGTTCAGCCATTCCCAGTAAAGCAGGTTTCCATCACATGTATTGGTGACTCAGAAAGACAAAATGCCACAACTTGGAACATGCCCACCCTTCCTCCTACTCACCCCTGCTTTTATATCCTGAGAATGACAACATATGCTATGGGATATCCTTTTGATCACTGACCTTGGGGTCAATTGTCCTGGCTGTGTCCACACCAATCGAGGCTGATATTCAAGAGGCAAATTTTATTTGTGTGTTATGTCTCTTTAAAAACAAGCAAGAAAATAAATTTTAATCTTTCACCTTCTTTTGTGAACAGTGAATTCTCCTTATGAATGCTTCAGGTCTTGCTTAAAAGTTCAAGTGGGATACTTATGTAGTAACTCCAGCTCACCAAACCATCTCTAGGAACAGATTTTTAGCTCCATTTTCAGAGTCTCCTTCAAAGGCGCTCAACAGGAAGCATGTAAAAGAGAATGACCTGCTAGGTTTTGGCAGTTGGCTCAGCTCAGGGGTGAAAACCAGGCCAGAGCAGCCCAAGAACTCAGGCTATATGAACTCATGGTATAAACATATGACCAGCTAAATCCCCCAGCATTATCTTATCTCTTTGAGAGCAGTGTGATTGCTTTCCAGGGCACAGTCCATGTGATCCCAAGCATCTGTATAATAGCTAATTGGATGAAAGATGTATTCTTTTCCACCACCGTATTCAGAGCGTGATTGGCTTTGTTGTAAACCAACTACAGGGTAAAATACACAGTGTAGTTAACTTTTACATACCCTGCCAGGTTTCATGAACAGTGTTTTACTGCTGATATATTTTTTGTAATTCCATGAGTCTCGTATCAGGTGAAAGGCTGTACAACAGGAAGATTGTAATAAAGACCAGTGATAGATTTTAGAGGATTACAATGCAGGATTTATGAGCAGGTGATTTATATGGCTTTATCACATTTGAGGTGGTAATTATATTTGCCAATACATTCCTCAGGCAAAAACTATTTTTCATTTTAATTTTCATTTTGTAACAAATGTTATCATAAATTGCAAAAAAAATAAAAAGAGACTTATCAGGATAATCTAATCTAACATAAAATACAAACCTACCCTATGAGAAAATTTCTTATCAGTTGACACACAAAATCACTTTATCATTTGACAATGTTGACAGATATAAAAAGTTAGTTTTTCTTTAAATGCCAAGAGCCAAAATGTCTTTGTTATTGCTAGTGTTTCTAAGATTTGTAAGGTAATTATTATCACAAGATAAATAGTTCTTCCTTATGTCCTTCTTTTACAAGGATTTGTCTGTCAGGAAATGGAAAAAAATGAAGAGAAAATTTGGCAATCATACATTTCCTGTCAGGGTCCAGTTTTTATAGCTATTTTGCCAGCATAATCTCAATCATGAAAAGTGTTCAAATTTACATTTAAAGGGTTGAGCGAGGGGTACATTTATATGTGTCTGATATTGAGATGTGCAGCCATACAAAGAACGGAGAAGCATCAGACAGGACAAGTGTGAACTAGTACATGGTAGATCATCTTTTAAACCTGAAGTACACACTTGTCACAGAAGTATCTTCGGGTTTCAACAGGCCTTCAGGTCTGACATTGGAGAGTTGTTGAGGTTGAAATATTCAGAAAGGAAGAAGAACATTTTGGGAAGCCTAAGTATAGTGTGCTATTATCTAACAGCTCTTTAATAAGGGAAAATGATGTTACTTTATAACTTGTTTTGAAATAGAATTTTCTTTTTAAAGAAAGGTGCATTATGGAAGATTTGTAAAAGCTGCGTCTAAAGTTGTTTTGCTCAGAACAAAATTTCAAAGCCTACAAATCTCAAGCTTCAAGGCATATGGTCAGTTGGGGTTTCACTGCCATGTAGGTGTTGCTTATATTCGTATGTCATGAGAAGCTTTGTTGCCTCAGGAACAACTGCAACTGACAGGTGCTGTGAGGTCGAAATTACCAACCTAATTACCTGTGTACCATCTCCTCCACAGAGACCACCCAGCTGGGAGGGAGTGAAATGCACCTCTCTAACTCTGGCAGCTCTGCTCCCTGTATGGTGTGGGCTCCCCATGTCTTGGCTGGAGGTTTAGAAATTAGGACTGCAAGTAAAGTATCCCCCAGCCTCCTACTTCCATTGATCATTTTATCCCTTCCTGGCCACACACTTCAAGCTGTTTGGGATTCTTCTTTGTATTCCTTATGGAGAAATAATGTCTACCTTTCTATCACTTCAAATACTCTTCATGTATTATGCTTCAGATACCGATGTTAGAAATCAACATAAAGCATTCTGTCAGTTTTAACATCAGTATTTTGGCCATGAAAACTTTACCAGACTTTTATTTACGTTTTACTTTTCCCTTGCCTTCCTTCTTCTAGTGAAACTAAAGGGTAACAGGAAGATACCTGAAAATAAAACTTCCCAGAGAAGAAAGTGAAAAGACTTCAGTACTGATATATTATAATGACAGGCTTTAAAAATAAACATGAAGTAACATTCTGAACTGACAGGTGAAAATTATTTTTGTTTTGAATTTTCAGAGTGAGAATATTGTTAAAATAAGTGTTTGGGAAGTTCAAATTTAGCTAGTAAAAATCTTTTGTCAAGATATTTCTTTTTCTAAAGAAAAATTCCAATCACTATTGCTCATTTTAATTGTAAAATTCTTGCTGCTCTACTTGCCAACTCCATTAGGAGCTCAGGGTCAGTCTGGGGTGCTTGTGCGGTACCAACAGCAATGCAGTTGCCCATGGAGTGGAATCCATCTCACCCTTCCATATCTCTGTGGGTTTTAAATGCTTACAGGAATTAAATCTAATTTTAATAAGTAAACAGCTTTTAAGTGAGACATCTCACTTTTTCTGACACAGCATTGAGAATGCAGTAGAAAGTCTTCCTGGGGATCTATGGGAAGTCTCATGGGGCAACTATGGGATCTCTCAGGGGCAGGGTAGGAGGAGGCAGTGGGGAGGTCCCAAACCTTGGAAAGATCAAAGAGATACTTTAGGAAGTTCCTGAGGGCATGCTACTTTTCTGTTTGCGTATTTTTGACAGAAGCTGATATCAGGTTTCAGAGAAAGGCTGGAATTAGTTATTTCGGTTTTTACCTTGTCAGTTCATTGGCTCCATGTTGTACACCCATACTAAGTTCCAAAGTTGTGTTATTTGATATGTGGTTTCAATACAACAGTTACATTTGCAGTTTTGCTCTGGATTATAAAAAAAGACACATGGAAATTGGAGCCTGATGTTCTAAAATATAGCAAAAAAGACAACCTCAGTTATCCCAGTATATATATATATTTTCCATAAAGTTTCCTACCCTTTTTGATTGTATTAAACATAAATTTTCCTGTTGAAAATAGGTAGTGCTTAACTCTGGGGACTTAAAAATGAGAAGAAATTTCCTAAGCTTTGAAGAATGATTTCATAGTTTGGTCTGCTTTTTTTTTTAAACTGAAGTAGTACCTAAAAAAATTCTTCTATTTCAACAGTATATTTTTCCCATAACATTTTAGGATATTTATACCTAATGTCATTACACATTGTAATTATGTAATTGCACATCTTAAGTGCACATTCTCATTATTTCATCATGCATGCCACAACAATTAAGTAATTAGGTCTAAGAGTATAAATTAGATCTAATTGCATAAATACATGACAATGGCACAAAAATGGTCTTAAAGAATGGGGAAGACAAATAAAAATGCAAGGAATGCCTTATGTGTGCAATCAGAGGAACGTGGAACACTGGACTAATCCTGTGCAGTGGTTACTGGGGGACTCCTACACTCCACAGTTCCCATTACCCATCCTCATATTCCACTGGGGAGGAGAAGATAGAGAAAATCATGAGTAAATTTAAGGCCAGGAAGAAGGAAGGGGTTGGGGAAAAGTGCTTTTAAGATTTAGATTTATTTCTCATTAATTTTCCAAAGTTGAGTCTGTTTCTTTCATGACAGTCAGTGGTGAGCAATTTCTCCCCGCCCTCACCTTGACTCATTGTTTCACTATATTTCCTCTGTCCTTCCCAGCTGAGGAGGGCAGTGATAGAGCAGATTTGTTGAGCACCTGTTGTCCAGCCAGGGTCCACCCATGACCTTAGTTTTTTAGCATAGCTGTAGCCACAGAGTCCATCTCATGAGCTTGTCCCAGTCTTTTAGCTAAGAACATACTTTAAGAGCCGGTACTCTTGAGTCAGGTCCCATTTAGTGATGAGACTGATCGTGACCATCTCATTATACTTCCATTAATGTAGCCTGGTAGTGAGGCCTCAATACTCTGCCCAGACTGTTGGTTTTTGTCACACAGATCCTGGCAAATTCAAACATAATTTGTAATTTAGAATCTGTCAGTTATTTTCCTTTCTTTTATTAACACTTGACAGAAAATTAATTTTTCTCTGCTACATCTACATCTGAGCTCTTGACAGAGAAAGCCTCACCTCACAAAAGCCTCTGGTTGCCCCGTGCAGCAGAGGCTATACCCTGATTATGGGCTTGCTCAATAGAGGGAAGGGCATATGGGCAAGCAACAGGTGTGCAAACAAAAAAACATCATAGTAACACTGAGCTGTTGCAAATTTTTTGCCAATCTTTTCGTGTTTTCAGAAGACTCAACTGAACAGTTGATTCTCTCCTAAAATAGGGAGCAACTTATACAACAAAAATTATCCACACACAGTTTTAACAGAAAATATTTGTCCTGTTCTACTCAAATCACTTTATTTCGAAAAGGTAGAAGTTTTTTTTAAACATTAATCAGTGTATTGTGACCATACTGAGCACTCCCTTATAAAGGGAATATATTCCCTTCTTGACCTTCAAAACTTTCTTTCATAAGTCAGTCAATTAAAGGAGTTGTTGGAATGGCTTTAAAAAACCTCAATCTCTGTTGGAGATTCACCAAAATGATCCCTTTATTTCTCAAGGGAATGTATACCAGTCCTTTGTAGAGCAACTGAGAACGTGTCCTATCTGATAGAGTTGAAATTTATTTTGTTTTCTTTGTTTTCAACAGAAAAGTTGCACTGGATAGGAAATTAAGAGATGAGCTTTTTTTTTCCCCATGGTAAATGCTTTCATTTTTCCTTCTAGGGATTCCTAGAAAATCACAAATACCCTAGTATTTCACTTTTTTTTTTTACCTAAACATGTATTTTGTATTTTTTTAAAATAAATTGGAGAAAAAATACATTATTTTTAGTTTGTTATAATCATACTTATTATAAAATTTGTTCTAATTCTTACTTTTGTGCACTTGCAAGAATGAAAATGATGAGTTCTTTGTTCCTCATTCCTCTGTCTGGAATAAAAATGCCAAATATAGCCATGTTGTAAGTCCATTGGCGATAATGGAGTTGCAAAGGGTTTGAATATTACTCATTGTGTGCAACCTGCAACCTCATTTTCAGCAGGATAGGGTAGAGGTTCCCTGCGCTTTTTTTAGAGCTACAGCTTTCATTAAATTTCATTACTTCTCCCTGTGGCTGAAAATAGAAGGTGTATCTTATGAAATTTAATTCCTTTTTCTGGCAGCTTGCATGATAAAGGTGTGGCTTCTAAATGAAAGTTTTTCCTACGTGGAAGGAGATTGAATCAAGGATATATAGGAGAGGATTTCAGTTTTATGCTGAAACTGATCAACCTTACTGAAATAAAAGTTAAAATGGTTATAAATTCCACCAGAATTCCTTCATTAAAAAAGAAATTATCTTCTAGAACTAGCCTACAAATGCAGGAAAGCCAAGCATAGGAAAATAAACTAGAAGTGCACAATGCATAAAATTAATTATTGTGATTAAGAATGTTAAATTAGGTCTGGTTTGGGTCCCTGGTTTTCTGATAGGTACAAAAGTAAGGAAATTATTTTTCCTCTTATAAACTCGCCTGACTAAATAACCTCAGGATAAATCTGTAAATGCCTGTGGGTTTGCTCTTTTGAGCTATTGTCATTGCATTGTTCTCTGTGAAGAATGGAGTAAGTTTTCTATATTGACAGTGGCCTTTTTTTTTTTTAGTTCTTCACTATCCTTATTTTCTTTCTTCCACTATTGTATTTCTCGTAAATCCTGTGTGAAATTGACCGCTTCCCTAGCTGACATAACTCTTCAGAGGTGTGAAGGTTTCAGTAAGGTTTTCATTAGTCTCTTGGGAAAAAACTGAAACCATAATATCCTTAGAGCTGTGCTATACTCACCTTTGTCACTCATAATCCTTCTGTTCTTCCACTGCATTTTTTTATCATTTTATTTTCTGCACAGCTACAAATATCCATATTTATGAAGTACTCATCACCATGGTATCCAAGTACACTTCAGTTTATTAAAAGGATTATGTGATATGACTTCTTGTAATAGCAGGTGATTAGACATGATGACGCAGGTTCCTTCTAGTCTCCTGTTTCTATAAATTAATACCATAAAGCATTTCCCTAAAAATAGGTACCATTTGGAAGGTCACTATATAACATTTAAAACAGCACCAGTTTTGTTGCAAAGTACATTGTGAGATGTCCAAGGACTCTGCCTTCCCTCTTCCAGGTTGGCTGCTGTTAACAGCAGGTAGGAAAACTCTGCAGGCTCGTGTTACACTTGAATGCCAGCTGCCTTGTCCTGGCTCAGGTAGCCCCACAGTGGAGGGAAATGTGACAGGACAAGGGATAATGGATTTAAATTGAAAGAAGATAAATTTAGATTATATATTAGGGAGAAATTCTTTATTTGGAGGATGTTGAGGGATTGGAACGGATTGCCCAGAGAAGTTGTGAATGCCCCATCCCTGAAAGAGTTTAAGGCCAGGTTGGATAAGGCTTTGAGAAAGCTGGTGTAGTGGAAGGTGTCACTGCCCATAACCTTTCAGGTCCCTTGAAACCCAAGTAACTCTATGATTCTATGACATGGACTATGCTGTGTATGACCAGCTTTATGTGTAGTATGCACTGTTCTACACCTGGCTTAGCTGAAGGCCTCTGAAATGACTCTCACAAAAGAAGGCTGATAAACTATACCTATCTATGAATTAATCTTCCTGGTTTTGTTATATTTTTCAATGTTATTTCAAAGGTCAAAGGTTATGTTGTTAGCAAGGCATTCTGCACTGGTATTGTAGAGTAAATATTCTGTTTTCCAGAGAATTCATTCATGTTTTTGGGCCAGGCAACTAAGGTATTTTAATTTTTGTGGGGGATTTTGTTTATGAAGCAGTCAGTGACAGTAAAATTATACTTCTGCTGATCCAGAAAGATTGTTATTGCGCCAAACTTAAACTAGTATTATTATCATTCCAAGAAGTTGACTCTGTGTGTTGTAATACAGGGCTTATACTATTGTATGCTCCATGCATTTTTAAAAAACATTGATAAATGGAGAGTCAAAAATATACCAAGTAAGTAATTTTAATAAATATTGCTGTTTGCACTCTACTGAAAGGTGCTGCTTCACTTCTAGCCTTGTGAAATTCAGGTTCATAATATGAAGGAGTAGGAACAGATTCTCATTGTGACACTTTAGCCTAACAGCTCTACACATGTTGCATTCATCTCCCTGTATGGTGGACCAGTGCAGGGCCTGTGCTGCGTGGAGTACAGCAAATGTAAACACCCCTTCATCTGAGACTTCAGCTTTGTTCATTTGCAAACATAGCTCCGGTTGAACAAGCAGGAGATGCTGAAACCCCAGAAAATTGAAGTACCACCAGTCTCTGGTCCCATTTCTCTAATGGTATAAAATTTTTTGAAGTGACATGAGACATAAAGCCTTGAAGGACTTGTATATATTAGGAACATGATTTCAGCTTGGATACTCTGCCCAAGATACCTTTAGATCTAGCTGGCTTAGATGTGGCAAATAATGAAATGGTCTTGGCCTATATGTGCTAACCAGACAATCTTCAATCTGCTGAAATCGGTAGTGCAGCTATTTAATTTGTGTTCCAATGAGGTAGTCAAGAAACATTTCTAGGCAAGTACACTTTTATGGAAGACTGTTATCTCTACAAGATCTTGCATTGAATGTTAAATACTATGATCAGGATTCAGATAAAGATTCTCCTACCAAGGCAAAAAAATTGGTTTGCTGTGTTCCCACTAGAACCTGTAAGGAGAGGATTTTCTGTCTATGGGAACATTTTTCAGTGATGTATTTTTGTAAGACTTAGAAAGTTTAAAGACATTTTAAAATGGGAAAACTTTCACTTCATCACTTAAAATGGTCTTGCTGTAGACAAAAAAACAGCCCTAAATATTTATTGAACTGTGGGTGTGGACAATAAATTTTTTGGCTGTTAATTTGCTAGACCATTGTGGATACGGTATGATCACTAGTTTACTAACAGATGGACATCCTTTTAAAGCCAAGCTGTTATATATTTTTACCATTTTAGTTTGGATGGAAACCAGCTTTTTTACCTTATGTTGTGCTTTTTATTTTTTATGTCAGAGGACAAAATCACTTCCAAAATGTGCTTCTGAAAATGAGAAACATTTCTCTAATCCATATGCACTTCTTCACCAGACAATTACTTGCCATGGGTATTCCCCTGCTAGAACGGTACCTCTGCCTGACCTCAGGGCCTCATTTCCTGTCCCATCCTCTCCCTATATCAGTGGAATGCTGTTCAGTGGATTGAAGGTACAACAGGTACAACAGATTTAGGAGATGTCGTGGCAGATGCCAGGCCTAGGGATATTTTGTCAGTCTTTTCTGTTTGTTCAAGTATTCCACCATTCGTTGTTGGCTTTGCCATCTGTCATGCTTTGCCTGGTGAATCTCTTTGTTCTTACTGACTGTGTGGTGGGCACCGCTGCCTATATTTGAATTACAGATCCTGGACCAAAATCGGAGCTAACATCCAAGACGATTGTTATTCACTCCTGTAAATACAAATTTAAAATTTATTTAATGGGGTACTCTAGATATAAATTACAGCATATAGGTAGATAGATAGATAGATAGATAGATAGATAGATAGATAGATAGATAGATAGATAGATAGATAGATGGATGTTTTCACTGGCTTCTTAGTAAAGAACTGCATCTTTTAATATGATACAATATACAACCCAGCATATTCTAAAATTAAATATGTTAATTATATAAATATATAAAATTAATATATATTAATATATTCTGGGTCTACATGCCACTTCTTTATTGGTTCCAAGGGCTAATGTCAAAGATGCCTTATCATATAATTTTTCTTGAATTATTTCAAACAGAAGAGTATCAGTGGAGGCATAGTAACTGATAAACAATGAGTTAACACCCCCTTCATTTTGTTTAGTCCAAAAAGCAAAATCGACAGTTTTTACTCAAAAGGAAGAGATTGATTAAAGGAGGAAAGCAGCGTGGCTAAAGAAAGCTATGCTTAATTTTGGAATCCTTACAAAGGTAAAAAAATAAAGTAAAATCAGTCTGAAGTAATTAAATTGAGAGAATTGGGTGAGATCTTGGAGGCAAATCTTACACAAAAAAGTGAGGAAAAGCTTTTAAT
Organism: Dasyornis broadbenti; assembly: GCA_013397935.1. NCBI lineage: Eukaryota > Metazoa > Chordata > Aves > Passeriformes > Dasyornithidae > Dasyornis > Dasyornis broadbenti. Next base: position 186,327 of record VZRN01004841.1, read on the forward strand.
TTTAAGAAGTACAGTAGGAGTTGCAGGAAAAGAAGTAAGAAGAGTAAATAGAACTGACTTGGCAAAATCACAAACTCATTACTAACGTCAAAGGATTAAAAGTATGTTAAAAATTTAAACTAAATCAAATTATTAAAGGTGCATAAGGAAATTATAAGAGAATATATATAGGATAACTAGCAGGAGACATCAAGTGTAAAGGAAATAGTTACTTAACTATTATCAAGAAAAGAGATTTTGAGGAAGATCTGTTCCTTTTTACTGACAGTTGATGATGCTGAAATGTACCAGTGTTGAATGGTTATTTTTTCCTATTGGTATTCACAAAAAGATATTAAAATTTACATGGTGAAAAGCTGTTTAATACAATTATTACCACAAATTGTTGAAAGAGCTCAGGCAAAAAAACAGCACAGTGTGGCTAGATGAAGCAGATATTTTCTTCTCAAGTCCTTGACAAGTTTCATCATAGGCTAGTTACAAAAAAATACTGACTCTTACTGGTTATTTTGTGAGGGATACCTGACAGAAAAGTCAAAAAGTGCATCATGTTATCTTTTGAAAATGAAAAAGGAGAGTCAAAGAATCATAGGTCAGGCAGGTTTTTTCTAGGAAAGAAAACTTTGGAACAAATAACAAAACAAGCTTTTGTAAGTATTAGGAACATAAGAAAATTAATAGCAATATACAATTGTCAAAAATTAATTGAACCAAACTGTCTTAGCTTCCTCTTGTAGGAGAAGAATAGACCTTTTGAGCTGCTACTCCTGAGACTGTCACCTGGGATTGAATGGGAATTTTGTGCAATAAGACAAGTAAAGCAAGCCACACTAAGTCATGGCTGTCACCCTGCCTGACTTCCGAGTCATTGGAAATTCCCATCTTCATTACAGTGACTCTTTTCATGATATCTCATTGATGTGGGTTTCTTTCCAAGGTTACAGAAAATGGAGTTTCAACCCCAAATTTATGTTTTAGCAGGCATTCCAGCCAAACACCAGGCGTAGGGTATAAATTAAACAACTTTTCAAAAATGTCTAAAGAAAATTGCAAGAGAATAATTTTGCATCCTTTCCTCCACTGTAAAGGGCAACAGAGACATTCTGACAGGTCTTTAAAAATGCTTGCTGTTATATGGAATCTAAATGTGGAATAATGGGTACAAAGAGAAGTAAATTATTTCTGTTTTACTGACTTGAACATGATTTGATTGAGTCATTGGAGGGGCGCAGCAAAGGCCAGCTGAGACACGGGAGGTTTCTCAGGGGGTAACAGAGCCAGCAGGGCAGGGACACGGCCAGCTGGGACCCAGGTGCACATGAGCAAGGGAGCAGAGCACACCCAGAGAGAGTGTCCACATTGGACTGAGAGTGCAGAGCAGCAGGCAGGTTCCTGGAGATGAGGCATGTCAGACTAGGACATCAGACCACAGGTCTGGATCAGGCCTGGTGAGGATAACCGGGGTTAGACACAGACCCATCATCACTGAGGCCTTTAAGACTTATTAGTGCCCTCAAGGCTCTTCAGCTAGACCTTGCTGTGCCTGTATGATTTCTGCAAGCAAAGATGTGCAAAGGCAGAAATTCTTGTTGTCTATGTGTACTTTTATATAAAGCCTCAAGCCATTTTCTAAACAGCTTTATGATTTCTTTATCTTTCTCACCTTACCTGTCATACTATTAAAACTTTTCTATGCTGCAATTAGAGTTATAGCCAACAGTGCCTGGGAATCCTGAAAATATTCAAGAATTGAGAATTAATTTGCATACTTTTCCAAAGCTCAGCAGTTTGTCAGAAGCTGTTACGGATGGTTTACTACTGCTCTCCAGCTACTGTAGTTGGCTCATCAGTATTTAGTATCCTTTAAATTGACTTTACACTGGCATAAGCCAGAAGTGTTTGCAGCTTCAGCACTGATGGAGCAGGAAGGATTAAGCTCCTCTACTAAATATATGCCTACTGTAACATGCATCTGACATTTGGGATAAGACCAAGTAATATCTTCTGAGCCTGCAAATCTTATCAAATAGCTGGGACATCTGCTCCCAGGCACTAAGATACTTTCTTTATTTTAACATTTAGAGTTTTTCTCTGCCCAAAAATTACTTGATCAAAGACTCAGAAGATATTTACACCAAGTAACAAACAGTACAAACTACGATAAGGTCTTAGTGGATTAAAACTAAAAATCCAGGCCAAAGTTTCTTATCTAAGTTTTCAAATGGATAGTGATGCATATTGGCAAAATGAGAAAGTTCAGTTTGTGTTAGAACACGTGAGTTATTTTTGTAAACAAACTTCTCCTTAGTGGCCTCAGGGTCTCTAAAGGGAGCAACAAACTTTAAAATGGAGGGAATAAACTAATTACTTGAAGAAGCCTTTGTTATACTAAGATGTATTTCTTTTGTCATTTGTAACAGGTACTTTTATTGCTGTAGGAACCTCCACTGCCAGATGATGTTAGAAAGGTACCTTCAAGGCATCTTGCTGGTCAGCAAAATAAATGGAGAGTTTTGCCTATAAATCCTTGAAAACATTTCCCTTGTTGTTGCCAACTAATTGCTCTTCTTCCACACAGAAGGAAGTCCTTTCATAACCACTACATAGAATTTAACCCTTGGTAGCCCTCTTGCAGGCAAATAGAGTCAAATAGGTCAGTCTGCAAGTCAGTAATTTTCTAGACTAAAGCTTGTTGTCTCCCAGGAGAAAACATCTAACTTGGAAACATTTTAAGAAACTATTCAATTCTTTTCTTTTTCAGTTGGCAAAAACGTGTCATAAGTCAATGTTCTGACATCTATATTTCACACTTGTATTACCAGTTCTATCTTACATCAGTATTTAGTATCTAAACTATTAGATTTATAAAGTTTCACTGCTAAAATGACTTAAAAGCTGTCACTGGCCATCACAGGCTGCCTAGTCTTTCAAGTAGATTGAACTCTACTGCTATCACAGTATATTGGAAAATGCATTATTTTTAATTATTTCTTTGGGTTCTAGTTTACTATGCTACATTATATACATCTATTTGGTTTGAAACTATAGGAACTTTAAGGTCCCTACCCAAACAATTTTATGATTCCATACTTATATATATTTTATACAAGATGTACGTACAAAATAAATAATCTGCAAGAATTTACTTATGAATTTGTTAGAAACTTTTCAGTAAAATCTTTTCAGCATTTTGGTATGTAGAATTGACATTCATTACATTAACTTAATTGAACTACATGAATTTGAAGGAAAATTGCAGCTTAATCAGAATGAATGCCAAGTACTATTTATAGGACAAGTTTATTGGATGGACAAATACAGAGTAGGAAAGGTAGTAAGGATTCTAGGGATGGTTAGTGATTCACAAGGTTGAATCCAAGCCAACTGCTGTTGCAACACTGTTCTCAAAATACTGCTAGGTATAAAGTGAGGCATAGTTGTACACTCCTTCCAAGTAACATTCAGTGGGCTTGTATTGTTCCTGGTGTCTGACGTTACAATCGAGAAGACATCTTAAGCACCCTTTTTTCACAGTCTCCACAGATAACTGAATCTTTTTGTGGTGTTTCATTAATGTATTTTTGAGCATGGGATATGAAAAACACATGAAAAACTGAATGGGTTTTTTTATTATATTTTTATTTTCTTGAAGGAAAAATATGGGAGTTGATATAGCTTTGGGAAAAAAAGCAATTAATTTCCTTGTTCTAATTAATCCTTTCATTGAAACTTGTGGAATGTCTGTCTGCTAGAATATCAGTATTCCCTCCACTTCACCAGGTTCTCAGGGCAGACAGCTCTAGCTCATATGGTTTTAGTGAGTAAAACAAATTGAAGGACAACAGCTGACTTTGTCCTTGTCTTACTCTCCAAACCCTTAATCAGGTATTACTTGGATCAGTTTCCCAAAGGTGAAAACAAACACATCCAGGTAATATTGTGTGCATGACCATCCTTCAAAGACCTGGTTTTGGCGATAATTGATTTCTTGTCTGTGCTAAATATGTTTCAGTGTTAGAATACTTAAGAAAACAATCTGTTAATTCTTATCTGCTACTTTTGAATAGTATGCAACATGGAAAATAAAAAACATGCAGGTGAAGGTAAGTCATTGAATAAAACTGTTTACATTTTGGCATAGGCATATTCAGAGGTCATAATCTTACAGAGAATTCATGAATTGTACAGACAGGTTCTCTGAATAACCAGCTATCTGTTAATAAAGAAGAATTAAGGTCTTTGAACTGTGGACAGATGCATACAATTAGAAAAATGATCACATTATTTTTAATAATGGAATGCAAATCTACAGCAAGGGAACAGGTGCATAAGTGTCATGGACCATTAAAACTTACCACAGGTGCATTATGAAGCATGTGGAGAAGCAAGTAAATTCATTCCCCAAAGACTGCAATAGGTTTGTTATTATATAGTAAGAAACATGGCAATATTTTTGGAAAACAGTTTTGCCTCAAGACTTTTGCTGCTGGATGTGCATAATTTTTTCTATCTAATAGTATTAATATTTCAGTTTGCTGAGCATTTTTCACTCAGACTGTGTTCTATATTAACATGTGTTAACTGTCTATCTTGGTATGAGATATCCATTAACGTCTAACCAGCAGATCTTACTTACCTTTAGAGATTAATCTCTGAACCTAGCCTTAGCTTCCTATATGGTAACTCACTGTTAGACACAATTCTTCTAGCTCTTTTGAATGTTTGTGGATGGTTTCTCAGTAGCTCATTTGGTTCATGGGGTAGGATAGGCAGGCCCTTGTTTGGCAGTGACTGAGAAAGAGGAAACAACACATATCTCCTGTATGCCCCAATCAAAAGGAAGCAGATACAGCTGAGATTTCATTAGCTGTAATGAAGAAAATGTGTTCTTACTGCTCTTTGAGTATCCATACAGAAATAAAGTGTTACAGTAGAAGCACTTGGTAAAGTGCAATTTGAAGGTTTTTTTTAAATGTGACACTAGGAGTCCTAGCCATTAGCATTTTGAGTGCTTCTTCTGCAGATAGCTGGGCCTGATTCCTTCTTGCTTCATATTGGCCTAATTCCATGGGCAACAAAGAGCTTGATTTACGCTAGGGGCAATGAAGATCAGTTGCAGACTTGCAGCAGTACAACACGAAGTGAGTCTGGAGAGGAAATACCCCACGCACATATCTTTAACATAATTAGACAATCTGCATTTTTTTTACACTATTGCTGGTTTACTAAAAGTTTATTTGTGTATTCAAAATTGCTTCATAGTAACTATCATTACTGTGTTTTTTGACATAAGATAGGTATTGGTGATTGATATAAACAGCCAATGAATAGGCATTTGCTCTGGAATATCTGCATCTCCTCTAGAGGCTTATTTTTTAAAGATACACTTACAGAAAGAGGAAATAGTTGCTTTCAAGAAAAAAAGAGCAAATTATGAAGAAAATCAAGCTGAAGGATCAAAAGCTTTTGGATCTCTAAAAACTCAGTTTTGAAATGCAGTCTTGTTTAAGGAGCTTTAAACTAGATTTGAAGTGGGACAAAAGCATGGAGAGGCTCTACAGATATAAGATATGCAATAGGGAGAACTGTAGCAACCTCCTAGGTAACAAAAGGAGACTTAAGAGGGGATACCTCCAGTGAGTACAAGCACCCAAAGATGTAACCATGAGAGAGGAATATTTGGGTGTCCCTTTGCACCCTGACTGGGATAGTGACACAGTCAAACACTTCTATAAAGTGTGTGTACATCAATGTACACAGTATGGGGACCAAACGAGAGGAGGAACGAGAAATTTGTGTGCAGTCACAGGGCTTTGGTCTCATTGCAATTACATAGATGTGGTGGGACAACTCACATGACTGGAATGTTGTCATGAAGGGTTTACATGATGTTTAGGAGGGAAAGATCAGGAAGGCATGGTGGTGGAGTTGCCCTCTGAGGGATTCAACACTTGGAATGTATTGACCTCTGTCCTGGGGTGGATGATGAGCGAGTTGAAAGCTTATGGGTTAGGACAAAGGGCAGGCTAGTAAGGGTGATGCTGTTGTGGGTGTTTGCTACAGGCTGCCTCATCAGGAGGAGGGAGTGGATGAGGCCTTGTATAGGCAGCTGGGAGCAGTCTCACAGTCACAGGCCCTGGTTCTTGTGGGGGACTTTAACTACCCTGACTTGGTCTATCCTAGCCAAGGATGCCAAGGACAAAAAGAAAGGCTTCTTAAAATACATTAACAACAAAAGGAAAACAAAAGACAATTTGTTTTCTAAAACAAATTCAAAACTAAAACCTGTTACTAAATGGAGGAGGGACCCTGGTAACAGGATACAGAGAAAGCAGAGTTCCTGAAGGCTTTATTTCCACTGGACTTCACTGACAGGACCAATTCTCAGGATTCTCTGACCCAGCAGACTAGGGTAAGGGAATGTTAAAAGTGCATTTGGAAGAGCATTGCCAGCAGGTTGAAAGAGTCCAGTTCTGGGCTTCTTAGTACAAGAGACATGGAGCACCTGGAGCACCTGGAGCAGGTCCAGTGGAGGACTACAAAGATGATTAAGGGTCTGGAGCTTCTCTCTGATGAGAAAAGGCTGAGAGAGCTGAGCCTAATCAGCCTCGAGAAGAGATGACTGAAAGGGGACCTTATCAATGTGTACAGTCTGAAGGGAGGGTGCCAGGAGGATGGACCAGGCTCTTCTTGATGGTGCCAAGCAATAGGGCAAGAGGCAACAGGCAGGAACTGATGCACAGGAAGTTCCATCTGAATATGAGGAAGAACTTCTTTATAGTGGTGGTGACTGAGCACTGGAACAGATTGCCCAGAGAGTTTGTAGAGCCTCCCTGACTGGAGATATTCAAGAGCCATCTGGACACAATCCTGTGCAGTGTGCTCTGGCATTGTCCTGCTTGAGCAGGGAGGTTTGACCAGAAGACCCACAGTGGTCCTTTCCAACCTGACCTATTCTGTGATTCTGTGAGTAACACAGTACATTTTATAGAATTTCTTTCTGTATTAGCTAATACATGAAATTAACAGTATTTTAGTTGTTTTTGGTTTTTTCCCCACAATGTCTAGCCATACACATTGTGTGACCCTAAAGTTGAAAGGTGAGCATGTAAATATATTCAGTTCCACTCAAAAGAAAAATATATTTTTATTCTGACAGAAATGTCAAATTAAAGACTAAATAAAACTAGAACACTTTTAGTCAGAAATGTTAATCTGAAAACTTTCTTTAACAAGAGGCATTTGTCCTGTCAAATATATTAGCTTCCTTCTTGGCTCTTGTTTGTAAGCTCCTCCCGTGGGATGCTCTGCACTGTGGCTAGGATGATTAACTCTTGAGACATCTTGGTCTTAAACAATTTTTTTTCCGAGAAGGGTGCTTCTGAAGATTGTCCATTCCAGGCATCACTCCCACTATGCAGCATAGAAAAGCCTGAACTGGGCCTGGGCTCCTTCCCAGGCCCATGGACATATTTTTGTGACTTTTGTGCTCTGAAGCACCGACAAACACATTCACTGCCAGTCTGAGGTTAGGCAGAGAACATGCCTTCGCTGTGGCATTACAAAAACAATTATTAAGTAGGTGTTGTCACAGACTTAGGTTGAAATTTAAGGCCACTGAGCAAGTATCAGGGAGGTGGAGGAACAGGATTTTTTGTGAAACGTTACAGTCAGACAGCTGGAAATTATTGTGCCCTGGTTAAAACATTTGATTTTTTGGATGCTATTTTAAATTACATATTGAAGTTTTTTTTTTTTTTTTTTTTTTTTTTTTTCTTTAATGGAAGCAGATAATTTTCATGATACTTTCTGGAAAAAGAATTGTCCTGGTTTATAAGTGTTTATAAGCTATAAGTTTAAATTGTTAATTCAAGAAAATGGCATTTTTTGAGGAAATTTTCATGTTAACAGTGACTGTGGTTTCATGAATATGTTCCATATTCTTGAGAGCTTTTTTTTTTTCTGCCTCAATTAAATTTGCTGTTCTGTTGTTCCAACTAAATTTAGTTATTAAAGGTCATGATTGCTGGGTGTGGTGCCCATTAATTACATTAACATAGAATTACAGACCACTCAAAATCATGGTAATATTGACTGTGTTAGAGAAGTTTGCAAACTTTAAATCTCTTAATCTAGGACGTACACAATATGAGCAGATTAGAGCCCAAAGCTGCAATGATGCATTCTCTTGCCTCTTTTGAGAAGAGGGACTCCTGTTCTGGACTGCAGGTGGTGTTTTATTTTTAATATATGTATTACTTATTTATTTAAAGGGCAGTAGCTTCATACTTTAAATGCTGAGAATTGTAGATCCAAAGCCCTACTCATAAATGTCAGTATGTTAGTGATATTTATTAAAAAAAAAAAAATGGAATAATAAAGATTACTTTTTCATGATCATGGCTAACCAGTTATTCAGAAACCCGGGGCTGTGAGCTGTGGACACAAAGGCTGCAATCTGTCTTAATGACTGGAGAATGGACACCCTCCCTGTAGTGACGTGAAATTCCTTGAAGTGCTGCTCTCTCCTCAGCAGCATCACTTCAGACATTGCAGGAGAAGTCTGCCTCAGTCAGCTGCTGCTCATCCATATTCAGGCACTGAGAGCCCTGTGTTGTCCTGTGCTGAAAAATCAATACTGTGAATACTGTGTGTGCTGAGCCTATGTGATCTCTATGGTTGTCATGGCTACACTTCAAGGTATTGATTCATCCACAAGGATCTCAGGGTTGGATGGTCCCTGTATTGAGGCAGAAATCTTTTGTCCTATGAAATCTAAGCACATTCTACAATGAACCCTGTTTCACATATGCTTAGACCACCAAAAATGGTTTGCCCTTTTTTTTTTTCTTTTTTTTTTTTCTTTCTCTTCTAGGTGGAAGGAGCAATTTCTCAAATATTTCCCGCAAATTCCAGCAGATTCTATAATTGATGATACTGCAGACATGATAAAATGTATGGTGAAAATTATATAGATAAAATGAAAGACACTCAAAATACTGCTGTTTTGCTTCATTGAACACAGTGAATCATGCAAACTGGATGTATTCTCAGTGGCTGTTCCTTGGATCCTTTTGTTCATGTATTGGATCTATTACGGTCAACTTAAAGTAAATCAACTGAAAAGATTCTGATTGGAAAGAACTGTAATTTGCATTAGAGCTCTGTATTAGAAACTGCCATTTCATGAAGTTTCATACAACTTATTCTGTATTCATACTGTTTACTCAGATTACTTCTTTGTAGATGTATATATACATAAGTTTATTTATAAAATTACAGTTCCAAAATTGCTTATGAGATATATGCCCTAATTTTATCTAGTAATCATGGCACTGTGTTTAGATACCTTTTTGTTTGTATTCACTGAAGTAACTGATCCATCTGTGCTTGCTATTGGCTTTGATTCCCTGGAACAAGCGTTAAAATTTAGGGAGTAATGTCTTAGCCAGTTTTACTGACAGGTAACTGATTAATGTAATTGGTAAGGTAACACAACAAGGCTATGTCTTGTCTAAGACCAAAGTACAAGTATTTGAGGGCCAAAGCTCCATTAAGTAATTTAATCTTAGATAAATTATATTTTGCATATAAACATTTCTGAAATCAAATTGTTAGTGGAAAAAAAAGGTGAATCTAGTGAAAATTACCAAAAAATGTGGAAGGAAGATAGTCAGACTGTATCTTATATTTATAATCAAGTCTTAGATTCTATGAATATGGAGTGTTTCCTTATGTTACAGCATTGATCCTTCTGTACAAACACAGGTAGATAAATGGAAAACAGTGTTGGTCAGCTTATAAATAGGTGTGTTTCTAGTGTGTGCTGCAATAAATAGGTGTGTGCTGTACATTGAGAACACCGGGCTTCTCTCTCCCAACAAAGATGCAGGTACATGTTTTGAAAATGTTGGCTTGGGTTTGGATGAAACGGTTTCCTGATCAAGGAAGACATGCTGTTTATATTCGCACCATAAAATTTATCAAATATGAAGACCATGTCTTGTGCAGAAATGTCTTTCTCACTTGAATTTGTCTATCATTCTACCCACTGATTGGGTAGAAGTCAATGAAAAATCCTGAGGAATAAATGGAGAAGAGTAAGGCCTCATCCTGGTGCTCCCTCTCCGACCCCCGCTGAGCTTCTCTGAGGGATCGTTGGTGTTTTATTTGTCCCTGGCCTCCAGCTGGTTCCCTCTCCAAGGTGTTTTTTTCCTTCACTGAGACTTGTGATGCTGAAATTGATGGATTTTTTTTTTTCTTCAGACTGAGGTATTGAGGCCCCCTTGTAATTTCTGTCTATATTCCTGGTGCTAATAGCGGTAAACTTATCCAGTTTGTGTCATCTCTGTTGAAAAACAAGAAAAATGTCTTCGCGGGAAACCTACTAAAAAAAAAAAAAAA
>VZRN01004841.1:196739-226686 GCA_013397935.1 Dasyornis broadbenti
AAAAAAAAAAAGAGTTTCCTAAGCTTTAACCAGTTCCAAGTAATTTTGGATTGCATTTATATGAGCCTATATTCCCTCCTGTTCCCTATTACATATGCTATTTTTCCATCTGTGTTTTCATTCTTTGAAATCATTGGTGGTGTATAAATATTGGAGAAGGTTTTATACGTGCAGGAAGTACTCAAAGACTTCTTTTTATTTGGTTATCTTTGGATATACATGTTCAGTTAATAAGAATGAGTGCTGAACTTCATTTCTTTGTTAGGTCTTAGGAAGGTGTTTCTCTAGAAAAACCGGTTCTGTTTCTGATATGAAGAACAAGTTAACTTCTCTTTCTATACAAAATTGACTTTCTCATTCCCTCCCTAGAGTTTTCTGTACTTTTTAGCATTATTTTCAAATAGGGTGGATACTATTTAATGTCATCAGTTTTGAGCTCCCTTATCTGTGTTTTTCAAATTTCAGTAATTTACCATGAGATGTTTTCAGTAAGAAGATGAAAAATCAGTATTTGTAATTGCCAAAGAACTTGTTCCTGAAAGAAGACAGGCAGCTTCCTGCAATTAATCTGATCCTGAGTTGTGCTGTACTCTGAAACTGAACATTAAGATCTTGGTTAACTCATAAGAAAGGCACAATCGGCATTTCAAGCTGAGAGCCACAGCACAGACACTGGCAAAATGTGGTATTCCTGTGTTCCTGAATATCTCATTATAAAGGGGGGTAGAATCAGAACCTGGAGAGATGTGGGGCCCTGAAATTACCAGTGACATGTTATTCCCTAGTCTTTTGTGAACATCTTGCCCAGCCTATGACCAGAACTAGTCAGAAGCCTCTTCTGACTCTCACCAAGCTGGAATACTCTGTCTCTTGGTAGTGTGTATTGGCGTGGATGCAGTGCTGTGCCAGTGAGTGCAAATGTGGCTTGTATTGAACAATCTAGAAAATGGAAGGAAGGAGCTTCAATATACTTCTTGGCCATGTGTGCACAAATATACTCATATGAGGTAACCACATCTGTGAAATCTGATCCTGGATAGTGACTGGTGTCTCTGGAGTCAATAATTCATCTGAGTTTTATAAAGTAAGATCAGGATCAAGTACTAAAATATTGTTTGGGAATAATCTTTTACTGTTAACAATGCCTTCTTTTAGCTATGGACAGATATTTCCATCCATTGTTTTAAGAAAAGTAAAAATACAATAAATAAACAATTTCCTACTATTATTTATTTTTAAAAGAATATATTTGACTGGTACTTTCCTGCAATAACATTCAGTAAACAGCCTGAAAATATTGCTTCTTCATTTTTTTTATAAAAAGACGTTGAAAGTAGCACCAGAAAATTGTTTTAAACTAGTGAAAATAGAAAAAAATATATGATATGTGGATTGGATGGCTTCTCTCTGGTTACCACAATCAGTGTAAGTGGAAAAAGCATATTTTCCATTTTAGTGTACCTGAAGCTATGGAATTCTGTCAATAAAGATATTACATATGATAAAAAACACCAATGGAGAAACAAACTTCAAGAGAAATATGCTGAAAACAAACTCCAGCTACTAATTCCATTCTGCTTTATTTTATTGGATTTAATTGTTTGTGAGAGGGGAACTTGGTCATGACTTACTGTCTTGTAGCAGTGACTAACTGAAATAATATTTTGATTGCTATCAGATTAAATGTTGTATAAATTCCATTAAATCAAGAACATAAATGGTTAGGCTTTGTATTAGCACACTCAGAGTCAGTCCTAAGATGTTTCTTTTTTTCAAAGTGTGCCACTGGAATGGGGTGTGCGGTGATAAACTTGGAGAATACGACACAAATGACGGTTTATGACAAAAGAATCAGGAAACCTGGGACTGAGGAGAAATGAGATAGGGCTGGTGGCTGTGCCTCTGTTAACTTCACCCCAAGCTCTGTATCTCCATATGTCTGCTGCAAATTGGAGCAGTGATAGTTAAGATCTACTTAAAATCATGGTGGAGTTACTGTGTGTGCTTTTCAAGAATAAACTTGGACAGGAAAACCTACTCCATATTGTCGTTGTGGCTTTATGTTTGTTTGTTAGTTTTTGTTTTCTTTTGTTTTGGTTTTGGGTTTTTTTGTTTGTTTGTTTGTTTTTAATATATACTATCAAGAGAATGGAAAAATTGTTGTATTTCAGAGTCTCATGATGCTCCATCTCTAGTTACTGGTGTTCAGAAAAACCTGTAGTTTTTTTGTACGAGCCTAGGATAATTAATTCATTTATGAACTGTTTAGGGTCTGAATTTCATCAGTAATCTTCTTAGTAGATTTTCCTGCAGCTGATGCATTTTAAAACCCTGCGAAAACAAGCTGATGCAACCAGCTAGTGGCCATTTCTACACAAGTGCCTCAGACTGCAATCTATCTGGAGAACAGTTTAACTACATGCTCTTTCTTGATTTATGCTTATTTCACAGGAACTAGTACCTCTAAATACATGTGTGTGCACACAAATGCATACGCTCCCCAGTCCATGGTGTTTTTAAAAGTCAGAAAAGGTATATCATAGATGTCAGGTAATTCAGTTTTTGTAAGGCTAGGAGAACAATATGCTCCACTGAGAGGAAAATATAGCCTAAATCTTGTTATTGAAGGACTAGATAAATCTTTTTTAGCTTTTTGTTTCTCAAGGATAATTCATTAGACACTGAAAACTCACTGTGCCTGAGCCTATTTAGTGGAATTACAACCAAATGTACAACGAATATGATTGGCAAATGTCATACCTAAGTGTAAAGATGGTAAGGAGAGAAGACTTCCCTTCACCTCGTACCTATGGTATAAAAGGTATAATTTTTATTTAATTCCTCCATGCTATATTAGAAAGTACATTCTAAAGCAGTTGCATTTGAACAAATTTAAAGCAGATCAATATAATTTAGTCTGATAATGATGATAAAATGTGCTGTCTTCTCACCAAACACACCAAAACATGTATTTTGTAATAATCTAATAGTTAATATGTTAGTTAGTAATAATGTAATAGTTAAAATTCCTGCTAACAGCAGCAGGCTCTAAGGAAGAGAGAAATGGCTGTGAGGAACTGCTACAGCTTAGTTCTTCAGTTTTCTTAACTGCAATGAGAGATCTTAGAGTACAGTTCAAATAATTTACTACTCAAATAGTTCTTTTGCAATAAACATTTGATTATGAGGAACTAAGTAAGAGAGCATCTGTTAAATTGTTTAAAATAACTATGTCACTTAATCAAAATAGCTTCTAGAGTTGTTAATGCTTCCTTTTGGAAGGTTTCAGCATTTGCATCTGCTGAATGATTTATATCCCTGACATTAGCTTAATATTATGGGGGAAAATACAGTTCAACCTCCGGCAGGCTGGCATGGGATGTGAAACTGTTCCAGGTTGAATTTTCCTCTTTAAATTTTTTATGAAATTCTCTCATCAGGCCACTGTTCAGCTCTGAAAGGATTTTGAACCTAAGAACCATAACTGCTTCAGTCCAGCCATCAGGAAAAAAAAACAATGGGGAAAAACCCTCTCCACTGGAAAACAAGCATTTAATCAAAACTCTCTTCCTGCTTTTACTGCACCATAATAACACTGAATAGGTTTGGGGCCATCAGTTGTAAAATTTTCATTTTTCACCAAAGCAATATTATATTAAATGCTTAATTATTCATTACTAATGCTTGTCATGGCGAAAGATTGGTCCCAGCAATTTTTAAAGCAGTGGGCCTGGCTTTTCTTCCTTGAAGGTTAATGGCTGAGCCCTTGGTTTCATTACCTTCGCTAAATGTATCACACCTCATATGTCACAGCTTAGCTTTTTGCTTGCTTTACTCTCTCTGCCTTAGTGAGTAAATAGTGGCACTGCTGAAGATTTGGTAGGGTCTGTTGCATGACTGTTTTGGTGTTTGCATTCTGATAAATTGTTCACCCTGGCAGTAAGAATGGGTGGCAGCAGAAGTGAGGTTAGGGACTTTGTAAGATATAATCATTCTTGGCTAGCTGAATCATTCCTGCAGGGGCATTTTTAAAATGGTAGCACTTAGCTTTAAATGGAACAAGATGCACTGAGATTATGAGCAAATTATGCAACTGGCAGAAAGCTATTTACTCATTTGAAATTACATGCATGAAATATTGATGGTGCATTAGTTACATGATGGCAATAAAAGTGGACTGCATTCAGTGTTACTAGCTACAAGGCCACAGGATTATAGCCTTAAGCTTTTTCTCTGTAAACCTCTGAATGTTTAAGGTTTGTATTTGGCAGGCCAATTTCAATATAAATTGTAAATATAGGATTAAGGTTGTTTGGAGTTTTTCAAAACCTTGACAACATCTAAAATTCCATCTAACAGAGAGGTCATTCATTTAATGAACATGGAGAATGGTTGTATTTTTGCTATGGCTAGAAGAAATTGTTCCACTTTTTTTTTTTTTTTTCATACTTCTATCCTTATGCACCTTTACAAATAAGGAGTTTTGAAAACACGATTGACCTCACTGTATTTTGTGCACCTATTTTTTCGAGCTCTTCTCCACCTCTTTCAAAGGAACAAGGTAAGCCCAGGTAACTGTATGGATTAGAAGATTTACAGAATAAGGAAGTTAAAACAGTCACTGAAAGTTCTGCACTGACAAAGCAGACCTAATGGCATTATTTTCATTAATATTACCATCACTACTGGAGATTTTGTACTTGATGCTATTTATTGAACTTGATTCCTATAAATAAAGCCATCGCTTTATAAATAATGAATTTTAAACCTATCCATACATGTACTAGTGTTCTATAAATATGAACGTGGTAATTTTCAGCAAAGCTATTCAGTGCACTTTAAAGGAGATAAATAATTAATATGAATTCCATTTAGTTATTAAAGAGGCACTGTCAAGATAAAAATCATTGGAGTTTTTAACAAAATTCCCTGATTGCTAGTAGTCAGATTGATAAATGAAACCAGAATTATTTGAAATATCTAGCTCAGGCCTCCCCTTTGTTACCTCTATTAATATCCACCCTTTGTATACAGTGATGGAAAAAGAATATTTGGCCAGAGAGCAGATGAAGGCCCAGAATTTCCATTTTTTTTTGGTGTCGGTGTACTTTTCTCTCAATCTGGAAATGAAAGTAACGGTTTGTTTTCCTAGTTTCTAAGTTTCATTCGTGGTTAGGGGGAAGGATTATCTTTTGCTTGTTTCCCCTGTTCTCTTGTCTTAAAAAAAATATGTTAGAAATTTAAAGTGTTGTAAAGGAATGAAATGATACTTTCAATTAAGGACATATATATGTTACAATTATGAGATTAGGGACCAGAATGTTGTGGCACACTCCTTTTCAGGAGTGTCTTTTTCTGTAGCCTAACAAAAGTGTGGAACTGTCCAGTAGTTCTTGCATTTTGTAGCTAATAGGCAGTTTCATGGAGCTTCGGAGGAAGTGTATGTAACAGACATGCAGATTTTTGTTTCAAACAAGGGACACTGGGAGCAGAGAAGCCATTCAAAAATACTTAGGTTTTCCACTTAGTACCAAGTTTTGAAATCAAGCTCCTCGTGGCTTTCAGGCAGGTGTATGAAGATCACAGTGATATAATAGACTGAAATTAGGAAGAGTCACCTTCAACAGGACAATGCAGATTTTGGAGCTGGGCAATTTGGATTAGGAGTTCAATGACAGTTTTTGACTCTGTGCTGAGACCTTGTTTGCCCAGGAAAAGGGCCAAGCCTAATCTCTTCTTCCTGCCTGCACGCAATACCACTGGATCAGATTCTTAGGCCTGAACTGTCCTGGCCCAAAGTGTGGCTGCCCCTTAGTAGGAGACGGACAACCAAACAGGAGATGCCTGTTGGAGGCTACAGCTAGACCTGGCCGCTTTACAGCATATGACAAAACACCACTGTAAGACTGCCCTTTCCTCCAGCCACTTCTTACTTAATTCTTCACAAAACCTATCTTTATTTATTTAATTTTTTAAATGAAGACAACCCCAATATGCTTAATTCAGACACATTTTGGGCTTGTTACCATATTTTTTAAAAATATCCTATCTTCATACTAACGTTTAGTTTTACTGACGCAGATGATATAATGAAGGCCTTTTACAGTAGTAACACTTTGCATTCTAACTTGTAAGTGCTTTTATTTTATTTCATTTTTAACTTACTACAAAATATCCCTGATTGTTTCAGCTAGGCTTTGAAAATAAAGTATTACAAAATGTCCTTATGAGAAGTTTACAGAAGAAAACAGAAAACATATTTAAGAATCTACATGTTAAATCCACAATTAATAAAAATTATTAGAAGATAAACTAAGAAAAAGCAAGGGCATAAAATAATTATTACTACTTATCACAGAGATAGCTAATGATTTAACCAATATTGATGATAAGATCATTATTTACTGTCTGATCTTAACTCCTTCGTTTTTTATTCTACAAAGAAATGGTAGAAGGGGTAAAGGAGAACAAATGATGATTAACAGCATCCTTCTGCTGCAGCAGAATTTAGGGTGTGTTGTTGGCCCAGACATTGTTCCCAATGAAGGTTGTTCCTGATGAAGACTGTTTCCTTTTGCTTATCCTTCTTTGGGAACATTTATACTTGTATATTTGTTATTCACATTGCGACAGTTAAGCAGAATCGAAATATACAGGAAACCTTAGTCTCTTGTACATGTGGATAAAATACAAAACCTCCTGCCTCACACTATAAAAACATATTTACTTCTAAACACATGGAAATAAGAAATTTGGACAAAATACTTAAAGTCTTTTTGTAGAGTGTTTAAACCAAGCATAAAGTATGCCCTTCCAGTGTGACATGTTTTCTCCATCTGTAAAGGTTAGGTCACATCACAAGAAAGTCAATAATCTGCTAGCAGCATTGCCTACTGGCCTTTTGAGTTGTTTAGCTCAAACATACATGAAGTTCCAGTGGATCCCAAGGTTAGTCTGCACCTCTGAGACCCCTGTGAAGGATTTAGGAGTTACCTAAGGATAACTTCAAGATTGTTGGAAATAGGAGGAACTAGGAGGTAGGGACAACATACTAAGAGCAGTGTTCAGCTTGTATTTAGAAATGCTTCTGACACTCCTGATAATAAATGTTGGCTGCTGTACAGGCTGTGAGTTTGTTCCTGCTGTACTCTGGGGAAATCTGAGTGTAGGCTGAAAGAGCAAGTTCCAGTCCCAGAGGAGTATTGTGTTAGCAGAGATGCTCAGCTCAGCTGGAGTAATGTCACAGTGCACCAATGCTGCTTTTACTGTGCACTGCAGCTGCCTGGAGTATTCCTGTTTTGCTCTGCTTTAGGTAGTGTCAGTGTACCCTAAAGGAGATAAGGGAGGATCTTTTTGGTGCAGCATAGTTTCTCTTCATTCAGGACAGGTGGGCTAGAGTCAAACAGTGCAATATAACTGTGAAAATTAGGAATTCAGAATATTAAGTGAATATTCATCTGCTACATTACTATCCATTCTTGATAAATAACTGGTACTATACACAGGGAAATATAACTGTGAGTACCATAAATCTCTGGTGCTATTCCAGGAATATTTGTGTTAGTAAATTCCTTCCCCATCAGCTCTTCATCTTCCATCCATCCATCCATCCATCCATCCATCCATCCATCCATCCATCCATCCATCCATCCATCCATCCTTTTAGATAAAATTGAATATCATATTTGATATAACATACATTCTCGCTAAATATCATGCTCTGAATGTTTAATTATTTTGCATGTAGAACATAATTAGCCATTTGTTTCCTAAGCTATTTTCATTAGAGGTTCCAAATGTGTAAGTAAATGGCATTAAAACCACCCTGACAATTATTCTCTCACAGGAGCATTGCATCATCTAAACTAGTTTAACATTGAAACTGAAAAAACCACCTCATGCTTTTGTGCTGAACTTACAGTCCCTTTTAAGTTTCTATCTGCCAATAGAACACTGCATTGAGTGCTTGGAGAGTAAGGGACTTACATGGATTCTGTTCCTAATGAGCACATCCACCTCCATCTGTCTGTTTGCTTTCATCTTGCCTGAGTGAGTAGGCCAAGATTACAAGAAGAATTGGAGCAATGAAAATAAGTCAGTGTTTTCATAGAGTTTTCTTGCAAACATGATAGGGAAATTAGTAAGTGGGAAGTGTCTGTCAGTCTGGTGACTTGTTGTTAACAAAGACCATCCTTCCCAGTGCACTTCTCTTCTTAAAACCCTACATTAAGACCTCAGAAATGCTCAGTTCCCTTCAAAGAAGGAAGGCATAGGGAAGATTGAGTTGTCGACAAATTTTTGAAGTAATTTTTGAGAGAACGTTTCTTCCAATTTATAAAAGAAGAAATTTTTTTCAGAGAGGTCCTAATTTTGAGAACGTTATTTGGGACTTGGCTTTGAGATCATGTTTGCAATTTCATATCAGAGCAGAATGGATTAAATCCATTTGATAGTGAAGTTGTGAAAACTATGTACCTGAAAGGAACAGCTATGTTCAGGCTTCTGACTGTGCACAATCTTTGAGCTTCTAAAAAGATAGGTAGTGGGGTAGCACATGAAATTACTTGTGCTAGAAATATCCACACATATCATCCCAGTGACATTTGGAAAGAGGGGAAGGTAGTATCCAAATGTTCCAGAAATGAATATAATTCCTGGGTAAAGTTCTGCTTCTTTTCTTTACTCTGAGAGATGAATGAAAGCTGAGAAATCAAAATCTCCACTTCTGAAATTCTATTGACTCTGGGAATTTTTTGCTATAGTGTGAAATGTTTCTACTGGAAAAGACTTATCTCACAGTGATCTCAGGCTTATTTAAAAATCCTTCAAGTTAATGGAGACTAAGTGCCCCCTTATTTCTGAGCTTTGAATTTGAAACCTTAGGGATACAGAGATATTTGAAGAGAGATTACAAAATGATGCTGTAATATACAAGGCACTTGGAACTGGAGAGCTTTTATAGTAAAGTTTCCTCTGGTCTCAGAAGGGAGCTTGCTTTTGATATTGTTCTGATGCTTATGAAACAACTGAGGTGAAATTCTGTAAGTCTATGAAATACCTAAAAATGGATGTCGGCTGCCTTCTTTTTTAAACTGTCTCATTCAAATGTTGTTGTATCACTGTGGAGGGAAAATAAGACTTAGCAAATTGGCAACAATATCTTTCTTATTCCAGCTGTTTTCCAGAAAGTCTAATGACGTAGCTGATAATTAATGATGTAACTTTTCCTACTGAGATATAATGAGCTCAGAGCATTACAGGCTCTCTAATGCTAAATAATTTGCTGATGTAAGTTGAAAAGGCAGCACTAACACTAAAGGTGGTAGACTGATCTACACCACACAAGTGACTAGCCAGCATATTCTTATTTTATTCCACTTTTTAATGTTGAAACTCTTAAGGAAAAAAAATCTGCTGTGTTCATTTCTTCTGATGGTTCACAGTGTTATCTCTTATGCTTCCTTACAGGAGCTAGAACAACAATATAAGATGTGACACAGAACTGTCAAACATCATGGGAATGAAACATTCAGGTATTTGTAGGTTGGCCTGTATTAATCCCTCCTTAGCCTGTCTGATACAATCTTCTTCACTACAGGCAAATCAGGGTAGTACAGAAGAGTCAAAAGGGGCTGTAAATGGAAGTCACACTTGCTGTATTTTTAATTTTCCATTGATGTGTAGGATAAATTGATGCAATTCAAAATAATTAAGGCAAGCTAAATCATCATATAGTGTAAGTTGCCATATCAGTTGATGTAAATCAGTTTAACTTTGTGGCATTTATTTCCTTCAGGACTTAACCAGAATGTACAAAAAAATAGGAGACATAGATGTATGTTTACATGAAAGCTGTGTTGTTATCCAAGATCCGTATTTTGTACAAACAGCAAGGAACAAATGCCAACCCACTATGGGATGTAAATTGCATTTGAGAGAATCCTTCATAAATTTTTAAAATTAAAACTAAATGTTTCCTTAGAATTACTTTCCAAGCCACAAAGAATTAATCATTCTTGGGGTTTTTATTCCTTTTGAAACTAACAATTTTTAATGCCAAATGAAGCAAATAACTTATTTATAACATGTACTATAATATAAGAAAATGTTAGTATAATAGAAAAGAAAAACATTTAAATGACCTGCCACAAAGAAAGACTTTGATATTTGTGGTACCTGTAACTGAGCCCTGAGGGTTTAAAGTGTCTTGTTCTTAAGCTACTTGTGCTAAATGCTGCTGCTGTTTGAGGAATTGTTTTTAGCTCAGGTGAGAGAGACATTGACATGCAGGTGTGTGCTCTGTAGTTTGAATAGCAGACAGAACAAGACACTTTTTTTTTTCTTTTAACATAGTCCAAAGCACATGTGTACTGCAGCTGTGGCTCTACTTTGTCTTGTTCGATTCTGTGAGCTTTCACATGAGGTCTGCACTCTGGGCAGGAGATGTGGCTGGAGGCCTGATTCATTCACTGCTTCCGCTTTCCTGTGAAGCATCCCAGAAGGCTTTTTTTAGAACTCGTGGTGTGAACCTCAGGTACCCAGGTACTGAAACACTCAGTGTGATCCTGGTTATCCTCTAATCTGCCATGTGCATTTTTAAGCAATCCCAATAGCCTCCATTTGTATCCTTTGTGCCCGCAATATGATCACAGAACATGGTTAGAAACCTAGACGCGTTTTTTGCTAACCTTAGGAGAAAAGAGCATTTGTAGCGATTCTGGACTCAGGAGAGGTATCAATTGTCTGCAAGGAAAAAGTGGTCATTAGGCACTTCAGTATTCATGTTGCTCATGGGATTTCTCTCCCAGATGCACAGCAGAAGTAACCTTGAATTCAAGCATGGGAAAAATTCAAAGGCAGTAACCTAACAATGGAAATAGTTGTGCAAGTCAACTCTTTCTTGTCTATGTCAGATAATGCTGATCTTTTGTTGCTTCTGTGGGAGAATACCAGAAACATGATTTCCTTTCTGTTCAGATCACTCACTATAAAGAACGAAGTGGTAAATATTTCTGTCAAGGCTGTGATAGGAGAAGAGTCCATATGATATCTTTGAATCACTTAAATCATACATGCCTGTGTAATAAAGAAGTGGCAGAGAGGTTTTAGCCTGAGGTCCTCCAATTTTGAATACAGAAGGACAGGTATGAAAGCTGGTCAGAAAGGACATGTCTTTTGTTAATTCCTAGAATTTTAACAAAAATCCAGCAATTTTTATTGTTTCTGTTAGAAGTCCCATTATTATATAAAGAACCCCAGAGATCTTTAGTTTTTGTAAAAGTGAGTATAATTCCTTTGCTCTATTTTGGAGGAAAGCTCAAAAAAATCAAGAGTATGCTGTCAGATTCACAAAACCACAGATATGTAGTGGGTTTTGTTGCTTTTAAATGTCGGAAAAATTACATATTGTCTTTCAAGTCCATGCCATTGTC
Organism: Dasyornis broadbenti; assembly: GCA_013397935.1. NCBI lineage: Eukaryota > Metazoa > Chordata > Aves > Passeriformes > Dasyornithidae > Dasyornis > Dasyornis broadbenti. The sequence goes on from VZRN01004841.1 coordinate 208,172, forward strand.
TTGTATTCATGATCTGTGAAAGTTCAGTAGAACAAATCTGGGCTCATCAGGCAGTGATTATGTGAGCAGACTCCATGCCAACCCTAAACTTCCTGGTTGTTAGTTTTAACTTTTCACACCCCACACATTTCTGACCTCATGTCAATCATGCACGCTCTCCTGTTGTTTTCCTTGTCCTGTATTCATTAGTCACCCACCTCTGTTTCCTTTCCTTTCTTTTCCTGTTTGCCCTGTACTTAGCAAACAAGCATCCAATAATGTTTTAGAAAGGCCAAGTCCCTCTGGTAACCCCTCTTTCTACAAAGATAAAAATCTCAGGTTGTATTGCAAGATGCAGATGCAAGCCATGGTTTTACTCATGCTATTGAAACACTATTCTTTGTCTTCTCTATTTAAACTCTAAGGCTTGAATTCATCTCACCAAATGCATATGTCTCTAGTGTAAATATTCAGCTCTGAATCACAGATTTCCTTTAGAGAGAATGCAGAAACAGGCACTTGTCGACTGTGATTCAAATAATTCTAACACGGACACCAAAATAGACTAGAAATCATACTTTAAATAATCCTGTTACTTTCAAATGACCATAAAGAGAGACATGGGTGTTGTCTTGAAATGAGTCTCAGAAATTTGATAGAAGCAGCCTACCTTTTTCGGGCACTCTGATAGGTACCCAAGAGCATGCCAGGAGGAGTGAGGCTCTCTACACCAGCCCAGATATGTTTGTTCATGTGCTAATAATCACATGTGAGTTCTGTGTGCATCACTACTCCTCTTTGGTGTATTGATGCTTTGGCCAGACTGCTTACTCTTTCCAGGTTTGCCAGTATCCTGTTGTTATCACAATCTTTGTTCTGAAATCAGTTTCTTTCCTTCCCTGCTTGGCTCCAGCTTTTCTGATTGTCTGTCGACTTACAGCCTTGATGCTTCTGCTGTCCTGTTCTGTGGTCTCAAACTGCTCATCATGAAATGATAAATTCAAATTCACTAGGAGTAGAAAAGGTTTTAAGAAGTAAAACTGTGATATCCTAAGCTTTCCCTGTACCTCTCTGTTCAGATAACCATCTAAGAGCTGTTGTACTGTCACCTCTGGAGGCAGTCTTTTGTCTCTGTGAGGAAAGCTCACTTTTCTATACACATGACAAGAAAATTGGTAGGGAATTTCAGGAGTCAGAGCAGAGGGTGTAAGTGAGGAGAATTTACTGAAGATGGAGCTAGGAGACGTCTGATGCCTGGGCAGGCAACTCCAAGCCAATCCATCTCCTGTGAGTCACCTGTTTCTTCTCAGATATATTCTGTATGGTGCCCTTCACCAAGAAACAGTTGCCATGGCATGGTACAAGGGCAAAGCTTGTAAACTGCAGGCACAGAAGAAGAATATTTGATAAATATTAAAATAGTTTAGAGTAATATAATCTACACAAGGATCACATATCATCTACTTGACATATCTATTCTGTATGAAACCATTGCAGCCTTCCTGTGGGTGAATACAGCTCTGAGACACACACATATCTGAGTAAACTTTGGGTCTGTACTTTTAATTTTTCAACATGTAATTCTAAAAGGGTAATCTGGCAACTGATAGTATTAAAAAGTATGTTTCAATGCAGAGGCTAATGATTATGAAAGATAATAGGGTTTGCATGCTAAACAGCTGCTTGGGATTGGAATGGATGAACAACTTTTAATGCTTGAGGATTTTAGCTCCTATTTTACGGCTTTTAAAATTTATTCTCCACAAAAAAATCACAATTGTTTGTAATTGTTTTTTGTATGTGTGTTTTTTTTTTTTTTTTAACTTTTCTACCCCCATATTTTGCCTTTGGATAGCCTTGAAAATGAATTGAGTCATCTTGGTGAGTTCTTCCTGATGAAATAATTTAGCAGGTTTATGGCTTGCCATTTGTACTAAATACATCTCTATGAAAAAACACTTCAGGCTAAATGTAAAGGAGGCTTGGGAGGTAGAATCCTTAGCAGTCTAAGAGCTTGAGAGCCAGCCTGAGAGCTGGGTAGCATTCATAGTGCTGTTAGACATTTAAATTCCTTGCACTGAGTGTGGAGAGGAGCAGGATGCTTCAGACAGCTGGCAGAGAATGCAGGAGAGAGGGGTCTGTCTGAAATGGAGGTTACAGCTCAGGACTGCTGAGCATGTCTGCCATATGGGATTCAGAATGTGTAAATTACTCACTGAAGTCATACATTTAGGTATAAAGATAGATCAGCTTTTGCTTAAAAATAATACAGGTTGTGGAAATTACACGTTCTTGAAATGGAGACCAACTTTTTTTCTAGGTGTCACTCAGACCAAGGTGTTTGTGGGCCCCTTGTGCAACATAACATAACATAATTGTGCATAACAACTCATAGCACATGAAAATAATGCCACAAAACAAAATGTTTGAAGTGATAGATTTGTAAATCAGAAAACTCAAAGTTCATGTTAAAAGAGAAAATTGATTTCAGGGAATGACAAAAATGTAGTGTGATAAAGAAATGGATAGTTAATAAAACAAAAGAGGATGGCTGGAAGCTTTAACAGTGGGGGAGATATTCCATGGCAGGAGATTTTAAAATTAAGATTGTAAGTTTTCTTATGAGATATGATCTTTTAACCCTGATTACTGAATCTGTAGCTTCTGAACACAAAACACTGTGTATTAGAGAAGTGATGGTGCTTGGACAATCACAGAGAAGACAATTCTAAGAAACCTAGGAGAGAGAAACAAGGATGAAGGCTCGGAGTAAGAGAGAAAGAATGAAAGAAAAAAGGAAAACGGACATCTGTATGAAGTAATAAAAGGAAAGGGAAGTGTGAACTTAAAAGCAGAACAAAACCACCCCAGGAAAGAGCACAGTGAGAGTAAATGTCACTGCCTGCCAGCAAGGTGGAGCATAAGAGGTTTTCCTGTTTGATTCGTTTTCTGAAGGAGGCTCTAGGGCTCAGTGGCTACAATGGGAGGACAGTGGCCTCCATGCCCCAAGAAAGCTTTTCCATTTTAAGTCTCTATGTTGTGTTTAAAGATCAGTGATCATAAAGGACTTAGAACATAGCTATGTAATTGATGAATAAATTACTATTTCTTACCAGCAGAGACAAAATAGAAAAGAACATAAATTATATAATAGCACCTGGAGGCTCTGAACATGATAAAGGCTACACTGTACTTGATATTGCACAGACAACGAGAAGTAGCTCTCATCCAAAGGACATTACTGTCTTGTATGTACACGCAATGTGAGTTCATTTGGGACTACAAATTATACCAATCCGTGGAGGGGATGGTGGCTGTAAAGCCTAATGATGTGATTCCCATCAGAGTGATTGTCTGAGTTGTGTGTGCAATATTGACACTCAGGACTACAAATGCAAAATTTTAAATCAAAGTTTCATCTTCACAGAATGCAATATAAGTACAGTGAAATGGTAAAGCAATAAAACCAGAAAAGATTAAACTCTATATCTTGCAAGCTGATTTATATACAATGTGCTAAATAACTGACATAAGAACAAAATGACTAGCATGTATTTTTCATGTGCTAAAGCAATCTGTTTAATAGTCTCTTAGAATATCCAGGACTTCTAGCCAAGCAGAAATGAAATGGTGTATTCATTTTGTTATTGATACTTGGGAGAGGAGTGAGGAATTTTAAACAATTTCCTGAATATTTTTTTCACTGATGTCTGGCAAATGGCACCTTTCCAAGGCTTTGAATTTTATTGCATCTATTAGGGTTGCTTCCGTTAAATTTAGGACTCAAAAGAAAAATTGAGAGGTTTTTTTTAAGTACAATTTCTAATAATTTTAGATGGTAAAAGAACTTTGAATATCTGCTATTTTTAGGCCAATGCATTATGACCTTGGTACTTTCTTTTAAGGACTCTTCTTGGAACACAATATCAGAAGACAACAGCATAAGCAGTTTATAAAATTAAAGGAAAAAGAAATTACAACTGTCTCATACCTTTAAGATCACTTTCTGTTCCTTGTTATCATTATAACACTTTGTAAAACTTTCTTAGAACAGTTTGTGGCAGAAAAAGAATAAACTATTCTGCATATTAGAACTTTCAGAAATACCTGCTCCCCTGCTGTCTTATTTCAGCTCCTCCACCTTTCCATAAGACCTACCAGCTTGTCTAATAATTATTTGCTTCTAGCCTCAGTTCAGGTGTCTTTGCCAGGGTACTTTGCCATCATGTTAAAGAAATACAACAGAAATGGTAGATGTGGATTTATATAGGCTTAAATACTTGCAAATCTAAGGAATTTAGATTCTTCTGAGAGACTTCTAAAGAAACTTCAGTGATAGAATATTGACAAAATCTTTTCGAGACAGAAAGTGCCTAATGGCTCACTGCTTCTTGCTTTGTAATCAAAGGAAAGATTCTGCTGTGTACTCCAAGTTACTTTTAGTCTAGCTGTCTCCCAAGCTCACCTTGCTTTTTTCTCCTCCAGAGCTGTTATAAAGAAATTGAATAAGTTGCATACTTTTGAATCACTGGATCTAAAGGACGTCTTCCTAGGGCATTTGAGACTAACTGAGGAAGTCCCAGAAAAATCAGGAATTATACTGGATTTGTATAAGACAAGTCATGCACTAGAAAGCAAGGAAATGGCAGATGTGCCCTCTATCATCAAAAGGAAAGAAGGATGGGAGGAGTGGAAAAATTTATAGATCAAGTTCAACTGTCATAAAGAATCAAAGTTTCTGTAAATACCTAGAAAGAAATGAAGCAAATTAAGGGCAACAAAATATGTGTAAGGCAAATCAAGTTTTTATTTGTGTATTAAGACAATAACCTTTCCTTTCACAGCAGTGAAGCATTTATTGCATTGAAAGAGCAAGGAGCGGAGTTCATAAATCAGCATCTGTAAGGCTTCTGATACTAATCAACATTCTATATGAATTTTGAAAACCAAATAATCTAATTAAAATATTTTTACATATATTCTTAGTTTGGGAATAGATGTAAATGTGTATATATTTGTTTGTTCAAGATTCTTTATGGCAGAAGAGCACAAATTTACAAATGTGCTCTCGTGAAAGACTTCACCCTTTAAAACATTCAACAAACTTACACACAAGACTGTTTTATGTTTAACAGGATTGACAGAACAGAGGTCATCTTCTACCTCAGAGATAAAGCACTCCTGCCTCCACTTCCTGTAATTGATCTGGTTCTAAACGAGCATCTCTTCCTGGGCCCAGTTCTCTCCAAACTGTGTCACCAGTATTGTCAGCCAAGAGCTGACCATTGGTTAACCAGAGGTGGAAGAGATGAGGAGTAGAAGGCTTAAACTGAAGCAAGAAAGATCTAAATCAGACATCAGGAATAATGTTTTAACAGCAGGGTTAGGTAAGCGCTGCAATGTATTGGTTGGAAGAAGCTATGAAGTCTTCACCCTTGGAGGTCCTTAAGAAAATGCTACACAAATGTCTCCCAGATATGAGACAGATACAACTGATTTGGCCTTAACAGGTAATTAAAATATCTGTTAGGGCCTTTTTAGATATTATTTCAGATGTTTTGATTTGTGAGTGCTTTGCTTCTTTTTCTGACAGTTTTTCCTGGTTGCAGTATTTGAATGCAATCAACCATATAAACATCAGTCAGAGGTGACTGTGGCACCCTCCAAACATATTATGTAAACTGGAATTTGCATTTGCAGGAAAACTTCCTATAATCACCAAGACAGAGTGGCTGTCTGCAGCTACACTAAATTAGCAAAATTCTGCCAATTATAACAGTGCAATTCCATCAAAAAGAAGTAGGGATGCATGGCCATAACTGATGGATGAGATTTGCTTATTTGTCCTTAAAATCTAGTTTCTGCTTGTGGATGGCACAGAGGGAAAAAATTTAGTACTAGTATAATGCCATATCCCTTATGACAAAATTAATTTATTGAAAACTAAATGCTCTATGTGGTGTGCTTGTGAAACCACATGATTTTCCTTTTCTAAGTTTTAGACCTTTGAAACTGGAACATATTGCTTTAAATAGTCACGTAAATTAAAACTTATTTATGTCAAAATTTCAGAGAAAAAAATCGTGCGTGTTTGCAACCTGGATAGAATGCCCCCAGCTTGGCACAGAAAAATACAGTTTTCAACATCAGTCTACTGGAGCTGAGGCTCTTAAGAATTGTTTATTTTGTCATATATTCACATATTTTGATTAGAAGAATCAAAGTATCATTTAGCTCCCAGGAAATAGTGGTGAATTAGGACAATACCAAATCCTAAGTTTAGACAGGGTTACTTCAGAATCCAAAGCAGGCACAGGAAAGATGAAAACCACTGGTGAAAAGGTAATGTGTCTGTAAAAGGTCAAATTAAAATGCATATAGAAATCCACAACCCTGTAACAGTCAGCAGAGTAAAGTAGCTGAGGACATTGCTATCTAAAGTCACTTTGAATTTCTCACAGACATTGATCATATATTTGATACCATTGGCATGAAAGCTGCTGCTGCTGTCAATTTATAACCCAGGATATGAAAAAAAAATTAAGTCTGTATGTTGATGGATTTGTTTATCTGTATATTAAAATATTAATCTCTGATCAACTGCTTATCAGCTGAATGTTCAGATAGCATACAATCTACTTTATGTAATGCTGATTATACAGGTATTTGTAATAGCTATACAATATTGAAATGCTGACAAAAACAGCTTTCAATTTACCTGACTCTCCTTGTCAGACTGTGAAGGTGAATGCTCTTTTACCCAAACTAGTTCTGATCAAAACCAGACTGAGGTCAACTGTGGGACAGGAGATTGAATGGGTTATCACTAATGTCGATTGAGAGTGATTTGGTTCAGCTGCTGCTGCATTTCAAAGGAGCAGTTGGTGATTCTGCAACATCAAAGTGCAGGAAGAAGTTTTAAAAGAAGCTATAGCTCTTATAACTTTGCTAATGTGACCATACTCCACGTTTTATAAACAGAAGATGTGTATGTGTTAAAACACCATATATTAACGGTATTTTTGTTAAAAGTTCATTTTAGTATGACATGAATTGATGTCACTAGTGTTTGCCCAAGGAACCATTGAATATGACCAAATTTTGATATTTGACCCTTGATATTACTGGTGCCATGCTTATCATTTAAATGATGCATAATGTAGAAACCCTCAGTTACCATTCTGCTGTGCAATAGGTGGATCAACATGCACCCTGAAGTGATGACTTTTCCATATTATGTATAGAAATAAGATACTTTAGTTTGTACTTGGGCATAAGAACGATATCTTGAAAATAACAACCTTAGTATAACATGAAATAATGAGAAATATATTTTCACCTTATTATATTCAATTCCTTATCTTACTGTATAAATACAGCAGTTAGTGATTTATAGGCTTAAAATTGTATTCAGAGGAAGTTTTGGTATCTCTTATTTTATAATGCCGGAAAGAATATGTTGAGAAGAAATGTATCTGGAGCTGAGCCTCACTTACAATAAAACTATAGAGAAAATATTGTTTATTATTGATATTAGTCAAATTTTATTTGGTCAGAATAGAATTTTCCAAGTACCTATTGAAAAATTTGAATCTAGTGCCAGGAGTTTCAATTTTGATACATGGTTTTTTTTTCTTTTTTTTTTTTTTTTTTTTTTTTTTTTTTTTTTTTTTTTTTTTTTTTTTTTTTTTTTTTGCTTGATTTTTTTTTTTCACAAATATTATGTTGAAGTCAAGATAGATACAGGTTTTATTAATAAACACTCTGTGCCTTTGAACTTATGGACAATACTTTTGATTTCAAAATTCTTTTTCTCCTGATCACCAGCCATTCTATTACACCAGTTAATGCTGTGTTTTGCATTAATATCTGAAATAAACTAGGCTTAAATTTTGATCTATAATTACCTGTCTTATTTGTTAAAACATCAGTCATAAAATGAGTCTTTGTTACATCACATGTGATAAAGCTATGTTCAGGCTGTAGTCTTCTCCTTTCATTTTGATGATAACATTTTTCATCCTTCCTTCTAGTGTTACACCCAATACAGTCTTCCTGAAACTGGTGGCATCTTTTAAATGAAATAAATCTCATTTTACCTAGTTAAGATTCTCGTCATCTAAGCTAAGCTGGAATGACTTACTTTACTCTCCAAATGAAATATTTGGAAGTGAAAGTAAACTATCCAAATAAAGCACACTCTGGTGTTCAACTCATTGCTTCTTTCTTTCTGCAGATTTGACTATTGGTGGCCGTACTTTGAATCTGCCAGATTCTCTCAGTTCTGAAACCATTTATTAAAATGGAAGAATAAGTCTTCTCTCTGTAGTTTCTAGTAGGTGAGGTAGAGTCCTTCCCACAGCACTGTGAGGCTCACTTCCATGAGCCTGAGCGGATACAGGAAGGAAGACATCCATCATGCATTCTTGTTTGGGTTCTCTCATGATAGTAAGAGAAGGACTTGCAGTCTCAATCTCTTTCTCTGAACCACTTAACTTGTCTTCAGAGTTACAACTATCTTGCTGTTTTGCTTTTTTTTCTTCTGACAAGTGAACCCTCCAATTACGGACAGCAGAAGTCCTAGACTTCCTGCAGCTGCTCTTTAATGTGCTGAGATTAGGTTGCCCCAGAGTGATATAAACCACAGATATAAACCACATAACTCTTATCTAACTATCCTTGATTATCAACCCTGTATGTGAAAAAAACCCAAACGAAACCCAAAACAACTATAGCTTTCAAACTCATGAGTTAATAATGAATATCCATTTTTCAATTCCCTTATGGCAGTTTCTTGTGCTTTTAGATATGGTTTTTTATTATTTTTTATATTATTTATAATATAAAAAATTTATAATTATTTTATTATTTTATTCCCTAAGATATTTCTTCAGATTATTTCTCTCTATAATTGTTCTTATTTTAAATCATCTTATTTAGTTTCTTATGTTGCTTCTATAGCTTTTAAAAACAAGGGAATTGGGTTCCTCTTTAATCTCTTTTGAAGCTATTGAACTTTTATAAATATAATTTAAAGGTTGACCAGTTTTCCAGAAAAGATCTGATAATGTTTATTGACTCATATTATGTGGTCCTGCAGTTTTGTCTACTTTAGGTACACCTAATACTTATACAGCCAATTTTTTCCTATGTATACTTTTGCTCTAATGACCTGAAGGATATTGATTCCCAGTTGGTTCATGACCAACTCCTTCTTCTGTAACGACATGGGCAAAGTGGTTGTCCAACAACACTGTGAAGCTCAGCACTGATACAAACTCTACGCTGCTTCTTAGTGGGATAAAACTTTTGTTGTTTGTCCTTTGGATAGATGTTTCTGTAAATAAGTTAAAATAAAGAATCATAACCTGTAATCATGCGTCCCTCAAACCCCATTTTTGTATCTGTTTATCTTGCTCTATTTGGTTGTCCTGAAAGTCGCCAGTCCTGTCCTGAAGGTTGCAGAGAATGCAAGACAAATTTACAAAGACAGCTGACTGTGTCTTAACTACAGATCTTGAGCATCTATCTTAGCCTGACCTTTCACTTTTCTTTAGAGTTTCCCTCCATCTTGAAAAAATCTTTATTTACTATTTCTTCAAGTTTTTCATAGATTGTACAGTAATTTATCATTACTTGTATTATGGAGAAGATAACATGCAGAAGCAATGACTAAAACCAGTTAGTCTTCCAAGAACATACAGTATAAATATATAAGAAACTGTTTGAAAGCTGGATGAAATTTTGCATTATGGAAGTTGATTGAAGAAAAAAAAACCAGACAAAATATTTGTTATTGTTAGGAGCATATTCAGTTGAAAAAATACTGAAGTGATGCATCAGAGACAGACAACGGGGTTTCATTGATGAATGCCTTTCATAAGCTATGCTAACAGACTGGGGTGAGGTATTGCTACCAGTGTACTTCCACTGACAGATATTTTTCTTTCCTTCTTCTGTTTCAAAGCCTCAATGAGAATATGGATTTTAGTCATTTGGCATTAGTTGGGTTAGCTCTGCTCCTTTATTTTAAAAATGTGTTCATCTGTTCTAGCTCTCCTTTGCCTGTTTATATATGGACAAAATCTTCAGTTGATATAAATTAAAGAAGTATATAGAATAAGACTTCAGGGTCTGCCCCACTGATTTGATCTGTGAGATGAACTTTGAAGGTTTCCACTTTACTTATTGAAACACTATAAATGCGTCAACATAATTGTTCAGTTTTGGACTATTTGCTACTTGAATTTAAGGGGCTAGCCTTGTTCCAGAGCTGTTCCTGAAAGTGTTGGATAGAGATGAGTATGTATGATTTCATGCTGATGAAATCACCAGGTTAGGAACAATGGTTAATTATTAAATCCGTAAGATTATATTGAGCTGGAAACTCCTTGGCACGCTAAGGCTGAGGGAAACAAGTTTTCTCCAACTTTTGTGTTTGTGTTAGAATCTAGACAAACTTCCTGGAGACTGCACAAACTTAAGTGTCTGTATTAGTCTTTGGAAATGTAAACAGGACAGAAACTGAGAAAAAATTCTCTTATACCAGGGACTTAAGCCAGAGAGAAAGCCATTGTTTCACATCAGGAAGGATGGATGTTTCAGAAGCTCAGGAGAGATAATCCTGGATGTTGGGAAGAGGGAGACAAATGCAAAGCTTCAGAGCAGAAACTGTATGCAGAACTTGATTAAAAAAATTCTGAACTTTGTTTTATAGTGTACTCACAATAAAGGAAGCTGGAACAAGGAAATGTGTACGTGGGTTTTAATTTTTGTTTTAATTCAAATAAAATTAAAAGATAAATAATTGGTGTCGTGAAAAGGGGAGCTTTCCTTGACCCTTGGTGTGGGAAGATTTACTCAAACCCTTGGTGTTTGACTTGTTTGTCAGTGCCCCAGGAAAGACAAGACTCTTGTGTCTGACCAGTCTGTCAGCATCCTTTTATGGGGACCCTTCACTGAGAAGTCCTGCTGGATTGGAGGGCAGGCCTGATTGTTCAGGGTCACACACCAACAGCATAAGGTACACCCCTCAGCAGGTCTTCTCACTTTATGACCCCTCAGGGTGTCTTCCTCTTCATTTGAGTACATTCCCACTGCTGGTGACTGCCAGCGCCTGTGAAGGATTCACACCAATGATGTACAGCATAATACTCTTTATAAATATAAAATTGTGGCAGGTTAAGGTTTGAAGATTGTCACTGATAGTACTTGACTGCAAAAACGTATTCAAAGCAAAACACAGACAAGCTCTAATCACCAATAAAAGTATTCAGCTTGCATAGATTGTGGTTCTTATCCAATATGTGTTGCTATGGGACAGAAAAGAGGTTCAGCCCATCAACTGATCCCAGCAGTTATAATGAAGTCTTTCCTAAATTTTTTTCCCATTCTCAACTTAGTTTTATACTATTTAGGTGGAGTTTGAGTGATTTCAGTCATACATACTTTTGCTACTGATTGGTATAATGTTCTCTTGCCTCACTCGTAAAGATACAGTAAAAAAATTATGGAGCATATGCCCAGTGAGGGGTGGTCATTCCATGGAGGTGAGTAACTTTGGGATGGAGGTGTGTGTTAATATTACAATTAGGCTACAACTAAAGTTCAGCCAAGGAGAATGATTTTCCCACAGTTGTTAGCTCAGCAGAAGGACATCTCCTCTCTCCCCTGGCAGACAGGTGTTATGTGGTTTCTCATCTGCAAAGCACCATCGAGTTCCCCTCCCTGTAAGGTTTCCACAGAGCCTGGCTGTGGTGTCTCCACTCTGCTCTACCTCCGTTTCACCCCCGTCAGCAGGTGCAGGTGCTATGGTTGCTGCTTGTGGGTGTGGGGAATCACTATGGAATAGGTTTGGAGCATGCCAACCACAGTCCATCCAGGGAGCAGCAACTTTATTTTACCCTATAATTTCCATACTGTTACAACTTTTCTTATGATATGAATATAACTTGTCAGTTTCCTCCAATTTTACCCCCAGCTATCTCTCCGCAATTTGGTTTCATGCCAAGGCAATTGGGTTTGAGTTTAGGAACATATATGAAGCATGAACTGAAATGTCTTGTACAGGGTGGAATATTCTGAAATAATGCTTCTGACCTATTAGTGGCTTTGGGTGACTGCATAAGGCTTGACCAGACCTAAGGCAGCTGTGCTGCTTCCAGAAGCTGTAACTTAGAAATCTTCCAACAAGGCTTAACTAAAGGTATTTAAATTTATGCAAATATCTGCATTTTAGAAACACAGTGACTTATACTGTTGGTACAGTAGTAACAACAGCAATGGAAAAGATTAAATGTGTTTTTAAAAATATCCAGAGAACCAAACACATTACTGAAAGACTTCTAACAATATATTTTTCTGTTAAATTCATGAAACTTACAGCATGGAAATGAAGAGTTTCAGTTCTGTTGCCAGATAAAGATACACATTAGTTTGTTTTAAAACTAAATTTTCACACCACGGAAGAATAATTTTTGTATCTCAGAAATTGATAGGGACACCAATGTTGTCTGTTTTCTTCAGTATGAGTCTTTAGAAATGGTAAATTAGCTGAGAAAGTATGCTGTAACTTAGCAACCTTAACTTTTAAAACTGTGTTTTAGGTTCTGTATATTAATATATCATAGGACAGAGACACTACACTATTTAGTCTAAATGCCTGTGAATTATTTCTTAAGGCAGTTCAGTTTATGCTAACAGATATGACGAGCAATGCCTTCTGTCGTCTGCTTATAGTCCCACTTTTCTTTTTGTTCCATGCAGTGATAGGATCTTACTTTGCAGAATGTTTCTTCTATACTCTGGTATCTTAAGCTGTTTTCCATTATATACTAGGGTTTTTGATGTTTTCCTGATCACCTTCTCTGCTGAGTTTCATAGAAGTCTTGATTCTAAATTATATTTATTTCCCCTTGGTTTAACGAGTCTCATGCATTGTAAGTTTTGTCTTAACTGGAGCTTTTTATTTATAGACTTTGTAAGTGATCTCTTGTTTTTCATTCAACACTGTCAAGCAGCCGACCTTGTTGCTATCTAGGAACCAAGAATTTAAACCCACAGGTCACTTTCTCAGAGGTGGTTTGGCTGCAGTGAAACCATGGATAAAACTCCTCCTAATGACCATTCTCTGTGCATTTTTTTTTTAAATGTCATGCTCAGAGGTCTCTGATTCTGTAAATCACCTTGGCTACAGTAACAACAATAATAAAATCTGCTGCAATCATATAAGAAAAATAATAAAGCAACTTGGAAGCAAAAACTGTTAAAATATTCTTTTCAAATCTGAGGATAGCTATTGAGAGTCACATAAACATCAGTCTAGCTTGCATAACCCAAAAAGAAATAAGGAAGTTCTACATCTTGATGTGTTCAAGCTATAATATTATTTAATTCAAACCATGCTACCCAGAAAAAAGTTATATTGAAATGGCTGTGCATTTTTGATCCAATTTCTTTTTCATGACATAATGCTGTTCTCTTTCTTCATGGTCACAACAAAGTTAGCATGATTGTGAAAAGTATGTGCAATGTGTTTGCTGTAACTCACACAACACTAACAACACTAACAGCTGTGGACATTTTTGCTTTTGAGCTGGGGAGAGAACCCACCAAGAAACAAACTGAAGTTTCCCTGGTCAACATGAAGGTTTTTACTGATTTATGTATTTCCTGATTATTTACAGATTGCAATGTTTGGATGGCTATTATGCTTTAATAAAATTTATTTTTAGTGTTCAATTCTCAAGTTAGTGTTACATTCTTATGATTCTCATGATCTTTTAAAAAGAAAGTCTTCAGTGTACAGCTGATTTCTGTGTCAGTGTGGACTATTTAAGGTTCTTCTGGGGAAAAATGGGTTGGCAGACTCTTACTCCTGGGAGGGTACAGGTTAAATATTAGAAGAAGATTTAACTACTATTACAGTAAGTCAACATGTATCACCTTTTAAAATATTTGATTGATGGTCACACTAACAACATATTCAATCTAACAAATTGCTATTCCTTTTAGAGGTGTATCATGTGTATGTTGGAGGAGAAGAGACCGGTCCATGATAACCCTTTGCCTGCCTCATGCTCCTTTGCCCCAGGATGACCTTTTCCTACCATACAACAACTTGTGAGAAAGCAGCTGTGCTGCAGCTTCCATTCAGAGCATAACAAAAACCAGAGACCTTCACTTCTTCATACCTATGGCATTCAGCACTTGATTTCCTGTTCTATCTGTAAAAGTCCTGAGTAATCTTCTAAGAGATTTTGTCTGTGACTATAAAGGGATATTAAGAAAATTGTATTTTTTTTTTTTTTAAGTTTATTTTAGATTATAGCCTTTCCAACTTCCTGCAACATATGTAGCGTGCTTGTTCATCTTATAAATTGTTCTCAGTTTTCAGAGACCTAAACAGTTAAGAATCAGGAAAACTCATTGTTTATACAATACTTATAGTAAGTATTCCCTAAAGAAATTAATTTAAACAAGTATTTTAAGTTAGATATTCTCTTGCATTTGTTCACGATTTTAGAAAAAAATGTATAAAGTTACTAATTCTGCAAAACACTGATGAGCTAATGAACAACACTAAAACAAAATCTGAAAAATCATACCATTTAGAATGAAAATAATATGTAAAAAGAAATCCATAAAGGTCACTTTTGGTTCCTGGATAAGTTATTAATGGAAAAAGTGCCAAATCCAACCAATAAGTTACTGGCAGCAAATAGGTTCATTAACTCTAATGACAATTTACATAATGTATTGAAAAGATAGTGCTTGAGCAGGGACATCTGGGAAAATCTAATCTCTATGTGCTGCAAATAACCTAATTCAGTCTCAGAAGAAATTATGGGGAATGGGGAAGCTGGTAAGAAAAGAACAGATTTCTGTAGTTTATCAGTTATCCTACCAGTTTGTTAATGTTTTCACAGGACTTGTCTTTCATTTATTTCAACATGAAGACTGCAGAATGGAGTTAGTGATATACAGGGTTGAACACAACCTCTTGTGTTAACCCCAGTGTGATAGAGGTGAAACTCTTGAACAGAAGGCTGCACAGGAGTGCAAGATTATCCCAATTCATGGCACAGAATTTTTGATATCACCTATATCTTTAATATAAGAAATCAATACATGTGTTTTATGTGGATATAGGTTGGTGAATAAACCATACAATAAAGTGGAACTTGACACTTGCTATAGACCCGTACATTTCTATCTTGGTATGCAAGATGCTACGCAGCAATGAAAAAGACAGGTATGTATGAAAAAAATCAATAAAATGGTCTCAAATTCCACTCAGTATTTTCTTTTGCACTGTGACTGTGGCTTTACTTTCATTTTTTTTGCTTACAGAGATTACATATAAATGTCCATACAATTATTTGCTGTTTTTTCTTCACACAAGTTAAGGAAAATATTTGTCTTCTTCAGAAATACTTCAAGACAGTACTCCTGTACAAAAAAGCAGAATGCATGTTTTTACATTTGCGGTTTTTTTTTTGTTTGTTTTTTGTTTTTTTTTTTGTGGTGTGAGTTTTTATAAAAAAAAAAAAAGCTACGTCTCTAACTCTCTTGTGGTGGTTGGATTGTTAATGTAATCAACTTCTTCTGAAATGAATGGTAGACTAATGACTAGAGATGTGTTCAGTAACCCACAAATAATTCCTGTACCCAGCCATTACTTAAAAAGAAGAGGGCAGCTTTTTCTGTGAGTGAACCAGCAGTAATTAAAAGACACAAATTCCTGTAAATAACAGTGTAAAAGTTAATGCTGTCCTTGAACAGATCTAAGCTCAGTAGCAGACTTTTTGGAAAGAGGAAATATGTTTTTATATCTGTACCCAGGTAATTTGTACATAAAGCAAGGAAAATGGCTGTGAAATAGTCCCTTTGGGTCACAGGATGCATTCTCTTCCATCTCTGTCTGGAAATTGTTACACACTGTTAAACAGGTAGTTTCAATGTTTGGTGCATCGCAGACTGGTGAGCACACTGAGGTTGTTAGGGAGCCAAGACAGTGCTAACCTAGAAGGGATATGACTGGGGAAGTGCAGTGCTGAGCTCTGCTGACGTGTAGGATGTGATGGAGATCACCCAGGGCTGTGGGAAAGGGAATGTTCTGCCTTTGAATCTCACCTGGTTTATCTTCCTCAGATCAGAGTGTAGGTCAGCTGCTAATACTTTGCTGCCATGTGTAGTCTTCCCCAGTCCCTGCAGAGACGAATGGTCATGGGGATCTTCTGGGCTGCTCATTATTAGTACACATGGGAGGTGCTTTGCCAGCCAACATGAAATCTCCCTAAGCACATCTATTTAGGCTACCATCCATATTCAGATGAATCCTAGGCACGTGAGTGAGACACTCTTCTGTAGTGCAAGCCACCTCTTTGTCCAAGCGTCCCCAGGAGTCTGACCCAGTAACTGGTGGTAGAACTTTTCTGTAAGTGTTAGCTGTCCAACAAGTGCTGAGAGATCTGGATCAGTTCAGAATGTGTGGTGGCGATCATTGCCAAGCAATCATAGCACTCATGCTGGTAAAGAGAAACTTTATCTCTAAGTCTGAAGAGATTTGAATCCTGTAATCCTGTTTCCATTTATAAAGCCCTAATCACTACTTCTGGGGAGAATGCTCCAGTTCTCCTAGCAGGTAAAAGCTAGGCTTGGCTCCTGTGTGACTGAGTATTAATTTTCTGAAATACTTTAGGAGGCAAAACTCATGTTTCCTCTCCATCATGCTGTGCAGACATTACCTGCTCGTGTCCTCTCTTGTGCCCTCTTGTATTCCTGGTTGCAATTTGATGTCATTTCAATATGGGACACAAGGAACATTCCTATCAAGGCTAGAACCTGAAATTCAAGGATATTTTCCTTGACTGTGTGTTTGATTATGGGAGTGGGAGGACGAGCTCTAAACCATCTGAAGCTGAGGAAGGCTTTTATTTGTCACCTCAGGGAAATGCTTTTACCTTCAAGCACTCTTATATTGTGCACATGTAATTTTTCACCTCCATAAGGATGTTTGACCACGGCACAATGAAGTACTGATCCTCAGAAAGTTCCAGGGTTTAGGAGAGTTGGGTTAGGAGACCTCAAGAGACAGACAGGTGTTTTTTGGATTTGTTTTTGCACCAAGGGTAAAGGTGTCAGTTTGGATGGCTTAGATCTGGAGGATATCCAGTAAGTCTGTAAAACCAGAGTGTTTGGTCCTCCCTGTGCTATGACTTTAGGATTATTTCTGATAAAGAGTTCATGGTTTGCTTTGACAGCTACTCTGTTTTGTATCAGCTGCTAAGAACTGTCCAGGCTTCTGCCAGGAGTTCTAAATTCAGAATGAATGTGCAGCCACTGCCTTGGGGACTGCCTGAAGCAGCATTTCTACCACAGTAAGCAGGAACTAGATAACACTGGTGAATGAGCCAGAGCTGGAGGACTGGGACAATTTGTACCTGGTGAGAGAACAAGCAGGAGCAGCAGAATAGTGGCAGAGGAAAAGGAAGAAAGAACACTGAAAGTACTGGTACTCAGTTGCAGGGACAGATTTCTTTTTTGAATTTTTTCTGTATCAGCATTTCTTGCTACTATGAATATGTCTGCATGAGAAATTAAAATCATCTAACATACCAGAGGGATTAGTTCTGGCCATCAGTAATATTAGGTGTTAATTTCAGCAGAAAAAGCTTTTTTTCTGTTAAGGGTTTTTTTGTTTTTGAGGTTTTTTAATTCATGATTTTGGCAAAAAGCTACATGCTGTCATTTCTGGCAGTTCTTATAGCGTACCTAATGGTAACTGGTCTTTTAATGCTCTTATTTATTTCTTGTGTGGGCAGGTGTCCAGCTCCATATTGGTGGGAGTGTGGGTGTGCATGAGCAGAATTCAAGATAAACATACAACTGATGTCACTATAGAAGAAGTGGATTCTCAGTTACAACTTTGTGGATTTTTTTTTTAACATTAAATCAGTTTGGATGACCTTTACTGATCATTTATTCTGAATGTTTTGCTCTGACACTCCAAAGATAGAAAAATCAGAGAGCAAACTACCAGGAATAAATATTGTTTCCCTAATCAGCCCATCTGGTCAGGACCTGGCATTTCAGTTTGGAAAGAAATTCTGACATTCTAAAAGTTAATAGCATTATGAATCAAAGGGAAACAGGAATCTCAACTCCCCTCTCAGCTTGGTGATTTTACAGAATGTTCTTTGACAATGTTACTTTTTGAATTAGTTAAAAGATATTTCAAACATATTATTTCGATTCTTTTTGACACTTACAGTAATGACTATACAGTATATATTAAGTTTAATAAAAAGATTGAAATGAACTACTTAGCCTCAAAAAGGAATGACAGTAATATTTTATTTCAAAGCTTTTCATTGAAAATTTTGTCAAGTCAGTGGGTTTTTCCAAAAAGTAAAATTCAATTAAAGCTTCAAGAGCTGATGCTTTTGGAGGAAATTGTAATACTGAGGGATTTTCAGTCAGCAAAAATTACCTATCTGGATATTCTTTGTTTATTTAAAGCTTTTTTTTTTTTT
>VZRN01004841.1:226706-248089 GCA_013397935.1 Dasyornis broadbenti
TTTTTTAATATAGGAAAAGCAAGGAGTTAAAAAAAATTAAGTATGTAAAGTATATAAAGAATGAAGACAATCTCATCTAACAAGGAAGCATCCACAACTGGAACACAAACATTATTAAACAGACTCTTTGTACTGGGGTACTGAAATAGACTGAAATCTGCTTCGATTTTGCCTAGAGTGTATGATTTTTACACACTTGCAGGGAAAAAATATTCCCTATCTATGGGTCATGCAGAAGTGATTGTAAACAACTCTGAACTGCAATACTGTTTCCTTCACACTCCAGATTGCAGCGGTTAAAAGTAAGGACAAGGGAGGGAAAGAAGCATATGAGCCCTGTCCCCGCTGTTCTGTTCAGCAAAGTGAATTGTCTTCACAGGAGAGATGCTCCAGCTATCTCTGATCATCTTTGCGGCCTCCGCTGGACTTGCTCAGATAGGTCCATGTCCTTCTTATGTTGGGAACCTTAGACCTGGATTTAGTACTTCTGGTGGCATCTCATGAGGGCAGAGTAGAGTAGGAAAATCACCTTCCTCGATCTGCTGACCACACATTTTTTTGTGAAGACCCAGATGAAGTTGGCTTTCTGGTTCACAGGTGTGCACTGCTGAGCTTCTGTGACAGAGAACTCAAGGGCATGCAGCCCTAACTACAAGGCTGTAGTTGGCCTGATTTAGTGTTAGCATTTCCAGCAAAAATATAATTTCTGTGAACGTGAAATTTTCTTGGAGTAGATATTGTATTATTCATGTGGGAAAAGTCATAAATATGCCATCCACCTGCCTTAACCTTCTTCCAGTTCAGGTATTCCCTTTCGCATCAGCAAAATTATGGGAAATCTTTAACTATCATTTGATCATGACTTAAAATTTCAGTGATTTTTTTTCATTAATTAAAAAAGAGTTTCTACATATTTCAGCCTTAAGCTATAGAACGTATGAATGATGAGAACTTCTTAGGGGCCTAGTGTAAGCAAGCAGGAAAAGAGAAGAAAGAAGAATCTCTTACAGAACCTGTTCCTGGTGATATTTTGCTGTATTCCCCTTTCTGGAATCAAGGACAGAAAGAAAGTAGGTCTTCTCTGACAAGTCAAATATGCATCTAGGAGTCAATTGTGGTTTTAACAGCTAGGTTTGTGGAGCCATTTCAGACTGCCTCATCCAAAGTCATAGTCCTGTGCAGCCTATACTGGAGCAGTAGCCATGCACCATTTGCTCCAGTGCTTTTACTTCAAGTTAACAATTTTAAAATAACTTTTATAATTCTTAAGGGAGCCTGGATAGTACATGATCCAAAGCACACTGAGATGGGTATGAGTTTTCTCTCTAACTTCTAATAAGTTTTGGATTTGGTACATCATATGTGTAGACAGTCACTTGATTTCCCTCTCAGTGAAGCATATTTTACTCAAGAATTTTGAAGCTTTTTCAGTATCTGTTAATAAAACATGGATGCTTGATTTCGCCAATCTGTTTTTGTAATGGGTCGAGTTCAAATTATGATCAGAGTTTGAAGATTTCCCTGGTAATTTTGAAATACTGCTGGGAAATCTGTCAACTTACTGCTTTCTTGATGATTATTGAAGTTTAGACAAATTATGATTTCAGTTTATGACTAAATTACATGACTTGAAATAGCTCTTTCATGTTTTAATCAGCATCACCATGCATAGTCTCTAGGTCATTATAACAAAAATGTGGAGTATTTTCTTGACCAACTGGGATTTTTACTTTTCTTTAGAGAAGGCAACTTTTAGTACAAAATTGTTTGCTTTTCTTTGTATTCTATTCCAGATATAATTAGAATTCAACATTATCTTTGTTACTGCTATCTACTAGACAAAGTAATGGACTATAAATTTGATGCATGAGTATTTTTCTGTTAAGAAGAAACACACATACAAATTATTTCTCCATTAATTTGCATTTAGTGGTTTCTTAAATACTTCATATCTTTGTCTACAATATTTGAAAAATTTATTGAGCAGCCTCATAGTAAAAGTTTACCTTTTGCAGGATTGATTTTTAAATTCATTTTGTAATTAAGTTAATCATGTGTGACATCTGAATGCTAAATCTAATTACATAATTAGACATCTGCATTATTAACTGATCTGCAGTGACATAACAAAAGCATCTTTTGAATTCCCTTGTCTTTGTATATTTGATCTATAAGTTATTTGGTGTACAGTTGATACAAGAACATATATTTCAACTGTTTTATTATTCCAAATTTATGAAGTTGAGATAAAAATGAATGATTTGTCATATGGTTATCTAAGCAAATATAAGCTAGCTACAGATGATTTGTAGCATATTTCTTAAATATCACTGAAATACAATGAATTGCTTTTTGTATGAAAGCATTACATGTGAAAATTTCTTCCAAAATTAAATTATTGTAGACTGGAAAAAATATGATATTGATAGGGAAGCTGAAAAATTCAGGTGAGATTGAAAATGGATTTAATTAATATTTAAGAATCAGTAGAGAGCTGATGAACTGCAAAGAGATATTAGTCAGATATTTGTAAAATCAAAGCAACAATGATAACACATGATGATAAAGAAAGACTGAAAATTGTGGACTCATTGTGGAGAAATGAGTAGTTAGATCCATGAGATAAATTATAGCAGGGGTTTTTAAGTAGCTTTGTAATAATACTTTATAAAATTGGAGATCTCTGAATGGTGAGCAAAAATTGTCACATCTTGCTTTTTTTTTTCTCACAAATATCTTGTGCATTTAGGTGTGCAAACTGGATTAATTTAAAACAAAAATCAAAGATGAAGTTTGGTTTCTAGGCTCATATAAATTGCTAATTGCTTCAGTATTTATCACACTAATAAGGAATGCATTTCTCTTTATGCAATGAGGCATATTTCATTATTCTTAAATTAGTGCTTAAAAACAATGAAATTAGATGATGTAGGACCTTCAGAAATTTGGAATTAGGGCATCACATGTTGGACATTATCTACTTGGAAGAGGAGTACAAAATGCTCAAATTGAAGGTCACAGAACCAAAGACTCAGCTGGGTTGGAAAAGAGCTTTGAGATCATCAGGTCCAACCTATGACCTAACACCACCTTGTCAATTAGACCATGGCACTGGTGCCACGTCCAGTCTTTTCTTAAACACCTCCAGGGACTGTGACTCTACCGCCTCCCTGAGCAGCCCATTCCTATACCAAACCACCCTTTCTGTGAAGAACTTCTTCCTAATGTCCACCGTAAACTTCTTCTGGTGAAGCTTAAGACTGTGTCCTCTTGTCCTGTCTCTGGTTGCGTGGGAGAAAAGACTGACCCCCACCTGACTACAACATCCTTTACGTAGCTTTAGAGAGTAATAAGGTCTCCCCTGAACTTATTTTCTCTAGGCTAACCAATCCCAGCTCCCTCAGCCACTCCTCACAGGACTTGTATTCCAGACCCTTCATCAGCCTTGTTACCTTTTCTGGATATGCTCTAGCAGCTCAGCATCCTTCCTAAATTGGGAGGCCCAGAACTGAACATGGCAGTCAAGGTGCAGCCTCACCAGTGCTGAGTACAGGGGAAGAATTTCTTCCCTGGTCCTGCAGGCTACACTATTGCTGATACAGGCCAGGATGCCATTGGCCTTTTTGGCCACCTGGGCACACTTTTTTGGGGTCCTTTTTTCACTAGCAAGGCTGTTCTGTCTGTGGAAACATTTGGACTATCATGTTTCTCCTATATAGATAATGGCATTGGGACATCAATGTCCGTTATGTGGGATTTGTGAGGATTCTGTGTCACAGAGTTTTATATTCCAAGTCTTTGACTAAAGTTGAATTTAACATACTTTAAAACATTTCTATACCTCCTATTGTCTCTTTTTTTTAGATACATTCATTTAATATCACAATATCCCTATAAGTGAATCATATTGTTATATAATTTATTAGTGC
This sequence comes from Dasyornis broadbenti, assembly GCA_013397935.1. Taxonomy (NCBI): domain Eukaryota; kingdom Metazoa; phylum Chordata; class Aves; order Passeriformes; family Dasyornithidae; genus Dasyornis; species Dasyornis broadbenti. Next base: position 230,636 of record VZRN01004841.1, read on the forward strand.
ATAAGACACGGGCACCCAGCTGGCCTTCAAGTGATCCATATAGATTAATTTGCTAGGTTTTTATGTTAAATTGAATAAATTACATAAATTTCTGCACCCTGGGACTTCTTTTTCTTTTTTCCCCACAATTTTTAGTACTCTATCGGTTAATATTATGCTAGTTTTAGAACAGAGGTTGCCTATCGCTGCATTTCTGTCCTTTACAGAATATGGAAGAATCATATTTGACCCTCCAGGCACTAAAAATGAAATGAAAATTACATAAAATTTACAGAAGAATAAGGAGAGCACAGAGTCTATTTTATAGAGATTTAATTTCTCAGAAAATTCGTGACAGTAACAAAACAGAAATGGAGATTTTTTAGTACTTTTGCACATCTTTTTAATGGTTGTGCTACATGTTCTCTGAGGAAAGCTGAACTCACAGCAGCTATGTGCTGATGATGCTGGCTTAGAGATTGTCAGTGTAATGGTGTCAGAACATTAAATTAAATAGAACTAAAGGAGAGCTTTTCTGAAAGGAAAATAATTTCCTCTAATGAAATGTTTCACATTTGAAGTATACAATTCAAGAAATGTCAAACAGTAAAACCATTTTCAGTGTTTGTTTCTACCTTCACTAACTTGGGTATTCTTCCTTTAAAATTTGTATTTCTTGTTCCAGGCAGTTTCTGATTCCGCCCCAGAAAAGCATGATTTTGAAATAGTAGCCATTTTCTTGCATCTCCCTCCCTCCCGTTCAGTCAGAGCAGATGTGTCGTTGCATACCAACCACATGCTGGAAATCTGGCAAAGGTACAGCATAGATCTTAAGTCAGCCTACACAGAAACAAGAATCTCTGCCTAAGCCCATGAATACTCTGGGTCTTTTGCTTCTTGGACCCAATGGTGCCTTCCGAATGCAGATCAGCTGTGCAAAAAAGCTTCAAGCGACAAAATAAGCCTCAAAGTTGGCTCACCTCCAATACCATCTGTGCTTTTAGATCTTAAACATCTATTGAGATGCGTTAACGTGTGAAAATCCATTGTTTTATTTCTAGTAGTTAAAGACAATGAAAAATAAAAGGGGAGAAAAACCACCTGCGGCACGGAAACCCCTAATATTTTTTTTCATTGAAGAGGGTGTGGGGACAGAATGCCACTTCTTCTGTTGGCTGTATGTGTTGTATTTCCTGGGCGAATGATGTGAAGATGAATACTATGTGATGTATAGTGATTCAAAGTGGACTTTTGCATGTGAGAGATGTTATTCTGAAGAAATATAATAGTCACATGGCATAAAGGCAGGCAGTTGATTTTAGGCCAAGTGTATGTATTTTACCTTGTCATCATTATGGAAAATTAATTTTTATGCTCCTTCATTTGGTAGATTCCAAGGTCTGTCTTATGTTCATGGACAAAATCCTACATGGTACAGAGTACTACTACTACTACTGAACAAGTACTTATAATTCTTCATGAACATAGTTCGTGTATAAGAGAATGCAGATAGAAGATCCATACCTAGATGCAATATTGTATACATATAATAGATAAAAATCCCCCTGGAATGAGAACAAAGTGTCCTATTTCCTTTAGAGAGTTTCAAATTAGTATCTATATTTTATTATCCGCACCTTGAGTACTGTGTCCAGTTCTGGCCCCTTCAATTTAGGAAGGATCTTGAGATACTTGAACATGTCCAAGGGAGGGCAACAAGGATGATGAAGAGTCTAGCACAAGCCCTAAGAAGAACAGCTAAGGGAGCTGGGTTAGCCTGAAAATAAGGACGCTCAGGGGAGACCTTATCACTCTCTACAATTGCCTGAAAGGAGATTGTAGTAGGGTGGGGGTCGGTCTCTTCTCCCAGGTAACCAGTGACAGGATGAGAGGACACAGTCTTAAGCTGCACTAGGGCAAATTTAGGTTAGACATCAGGAAAAAATTCTTCACTGAAAGAGTGATTGAGAACTGGAATCGTCTGCCCAGGGAGGTGGTGGAGTTACTGTCCCTGGAGGCATTTACCAAAAGACTGGACGTGGCGATCAGTGGTTTAGTTGACAAGGTGGTGTTAGGCCATAGGCTGGACTTGATGATCTCAAACGTCTATTCTGACCTAGTTAATTCTATGATTCTGTGATATAAAGACTGAGTCACATGTATTGTGAGTAGCTGAACATTGTGCCTTTTTTCACAGTTTTTATAACGGGCATTAAAACCATACATAAGAATTCAGCAACTAAACGCCCCATGTTTAGAGGAACTCTTGGCACTGTGGCTACTATAGGATTTGCTAGTGACTGTATCTTCATCTTTCTGTTCATCTAACTGCACGTTGCTTTACAAACACCTACAGCATGTCAAGTCAAGTGTGAAAGAAGATATAATAGTTACATATGTTTTAATTCTACAAGTTGTCATTAGGTGAAATGCTACAGCTTGTGCTGTGCAGGCAAGCAGAGAAGATGATGAGAACACTCCATTAAGACTAATTTTAAGAGGCCTTAAAATCTCTGAGTCTAACATCTGTAAGTGTTGCCCATTTTGGAAACTGCTTAAAATTACTGACCTTGTGTCAGATTCTGGGATGAAGTTTTTCAATACCGCAGTTTTCCTACTTTTTTAAGTAGCATCCTGCACTAAATGCTTCCTTGATGCCTGTTACTGCTCTTCCAAATTATTCCAGAGATATTCCTTCCAGCCACTTGTCAATCCTATGTCTATTTCTCTGAGAGTATGAGATTGCTGAACTGTACATATATCACTGTCAGAAAAGTTGTCAGTAATTTTTCTCTTGTGATTTTCAGTTGCTGGTTCCCACTTGGGCACTCTAAAGGAGGAAAATACAAGTAGTTCTCAATATTTCCCCACTTTTTTCTACCCATGTTTTTTTATTATTTCTTGTTGATTGTTTAATGACTACTTCCCACTCCTTCAGGCTGCTGGATTGGTGGGCATTATGTGTGCTCATGGTCCATTTGCAACCACCAAACCCTTTGATTCTGTTGAATCGTTCTTTGTTGGATTGAGACAGCAGAGACAGTTTTAAATCAGCAGTTTCTTAGTCCGGCAGTGTAAATAATCTGAGATCATAGAAATGCTTCTGGCATTTATGTGTTGCTCCTCTGATGGGACTGTCAGCTTTCTTGGCTCCTCGAAACAAATCTTTCCTTCTGGCTTTTCAAATTTTGCTTAAAATGACATCAAGTTAAATGGCTTTTACCGGGTTGAGAACTGCTTCCTCCCCTGCCTCACAACTGTTCCCTGGGCATCTGCAATGTGATATTCTGATGCTGAGGTGAAAGCTGGAGTTAAAAAGTTTCTCAGAGTGTACACACGTGTAGGAGGACATCTTCATTATATAGGTTACCATTATTAACCTACTATTGTATAGAGATTGGATGTGTAATTACTGACAGGTAATTATCACAAGGTATTTTCTATCCATTTTACATTGTTCTTCTTTCTCTTTGCAAAAATCTCTTTTTGAAAGAGCAAGTAATTAGTATTACTTAAGCTTCATTAATTCTATTTAATCTAGGAAGTAAAATATTATTTATTTGATCTTTATTGACAGATGATGAGCCTGAAATAGTAAACTTTGATGGAGATTTAATGTCAGGCCTTAACCTAGAAGCATTGCCCTGTGACCACAAAAATCTTTCCATATTTTAACATTTAGATCTCTGATTGTTACTTGCAAGCTCTGTTTATTTATGGAAGAGATTAATTTATTCGTTTGTATTTAGCAACCATTAGACGGGGTGATAAGCTTCAAACAGTGAAGAATTGTCAACTAACTATGTCAAAGGCTTTTCTTGAACAAGAAGTCTGTTTTACCAAATAGTATAGCCCACAAAGGAAGCCAAGAACATCTGGATGGTTGGTAATGTGTAAGTGCCTTTTGTTTATGATCTATGTGTATTAAGTGTTTTAAATACAAAAAGAAAAAAATTCTGGTCTTCATTTTTGCATCACACATCTAGAGTCATTTACACTTCCGTGACTGGTTATTCCCTAACAAGATGCATTAGATGCATTTCCGAGCAAAGCAAGGATTTCATTGAAACAACATAGTAGCACTGGAGCAACCTTTACCAATATTCACTGCGATAACTTCTGTTTTATTTTGGTTAAATATACATTTAGACATTGAGCTCCTCATACTGAGTGCCTAGTTCCCACTGATTTCAATAGGAATTAGTTATGCTGGGACTTACAATGCCTTGAGGAAACTTCAGCCATAGCACAGGATTCATGTCCTGCTATCAGTCACCTGTGCACCTTCCCTAGGGCAGTTGTCTCTTATAGGCTGTGGACACAGATCCTGTCTGTCTAAAGCAATTAGAAATCTGGGTTGAATGCTTTGATGGATGATCTTGTCTCTCCCTCTTGACTGCATGCGTGACCTAGGAAACCGGAACAGAATAACTTAATAGGTTCTCTGCTTCTACATGAGATGAATCCCATTCCTTGTGTGTAATCCCTGCTTTTGCTGAGGACCCCAGACCTGAGTGTATCCAGGTGGGGTCTCACCAGAGCAGAAGGGCAGAATCCCCTCTCTTACCCTGCTGGCCCATGCTACTTTTGATGCAGCCCAGGCCACCTTGGGCTCTCCAGGCTGCAAGGGCACAGGGCTGGGTCATGTCCAGCCTCTCACCCACCAGCAGCCCCAAGTCCTTCTCAGCAGGGCTGCTCTGGATCTGTTCATCCCCCAGCCTGGATTGATACCAGGGGTTGCCCTGACCCAGGTGCAGCACCTTGCACTTGGTCTCGTTAAACCTCATGAGATTGCCATGGGCCACTTCTCGAGCTTGTCCAGGTCCCGCTGGATGGGATCCCATCCCTCAGCTGTGTCAACTGCACCTCTCAGCTTGGTGTCATCTGCAAATTTTCTGAGGGTGCACTCTTTCCCTTTGTTAATGTCATTAATGAAGATATTAAACAACACCAGTACCAATACAGATTCCTGAGGTACACCTCCTGTTGCTGATGTCCATCGGGATGCTGAGCCGTTGACCACTATCCTCTGGGTGTCCAATCAGTTCCTCATCCACTAAACAATCCACCTATCAAATCCATCTCTCTCCAGTTTATATTGTGGGGACATGTCAAAGGCCTTATAGAAGTCCAGGTAAATGATATCTGTAGACCTTTTCTTGTCCACTGATGCACCTGCTCCATCATATTTATCTCCTGATAAGCACAGTGTTGGTCAGTAGAGCATCCTGAAAAAGGTTTTGCTGTAGTAGGTGAGGGAGGCTAAAGGAAATGTGTTGTTAAAACTTAGTAAGATGTGTGAGGACTTAGTAAATATTAAAGAAAAATATGGGCCAGTCATTCTGCTGGGTACCTTGGTGTAGATGCTGCAGTGTATGATGATGTGACAATGCTGGCAATATGTGGCATTATAGGTTGCAGAAGGCATCTATGGAATGGAGATAAGGGAGTTAAACTATAAATACTGGTAGTTTTATTCCTGATCACTGTCTCATTTTCATACATGTGTTATTGATTTGAATAAACAATTTTTGCTCATCAGAATGACTTAAAAAAAACCAAATGTTTAGGCCCAAAGTAGAAAAATGGTACAGTAATGTGGGTAGGGATGCATGTAATTTAACTGATAGTCTGGACTGCTGATATTACAAAAGGAAGAATGTTATATATTCTAATATGTTTGTTATTGAATTGAATGCTAGTTCTCCTGTGTTCTCTGCAACTTGTCAGAAATTTGTATGGTTACAGACATATTGCAACAGGGAAATGCTCTTAGTTTTAGAAATGGAGGTTGGTGTAGGTTTGTGAATCTGAGGAGGCCTGCACCTGAATTAAACTCTTAAATATTCAGTTCTTTTCTCTCCCCATTTTTTTTTTTTGTCAGTAGCACATCAGGGTTCTAAAATAATTTATCCATTAATAAATTAAGTTTGAATTTTCAAGGTGATAAATACTTAGATTCTGGTTTGCAGAAGAGCTGTAGATGGGAAATGCAATTGCATCCTTACAGTTCCTTATATGTAGTAATATATATTATTTCTAGAATACCTATGATGTGGGAAACTGATAAAGAGCTGCATGTAAAAAGCACAAAACTCATGGACTATAAAGTGACTGTGTTTACTTACAGGTACAAAAATCCACTTGTAAGGATTGGAGGCAAATGTTATAAATGTATCTTTTTACATCAATCACTTAAAACCTGTACATTTGCAGCATTTAAAGACATAACATTTAAAATATCCATTAGCTTGAGATTTTTCAAATTTATTTCTTCCTTTTAGTCCTTGCTACTTTTACTCGAAAACATATATGGCTTTGAAAATTGTGGCATTAAACACTGAAACCATCAACACAATTTGCAACTTCTTGGAATTTTTAGGCTTTACAGTAAAGGCTAAATTTAAAGAACAGAGTTTTCACCAGATCTTACAATAAAGCATCCCTGCGCCTGTGTCTCACACCAGTGCAACATGAGATGGATGAGATGACATGACATGACATTCTTCCTGGGGGAATACATCAGCTTGCAGAGACCTTCACCCACTTATAGGTCAGTTCTCTTTTGAACAGATGTGAGACAATTGCAAGAGGTGTGAGAGCCTACATAGCTGGGTCAGAAGGTGAATCTGTTCTCCTACCCATGCAAACTCTCACCCAGAGTAATATTTACGTGTGTGGGAAAACAATTTGTCCTGATGGTTTCACAGATGAACAAAAGGGCTGGGTTTGGCCAGGTGTCTTTGCTCCTCAACCACCTATGAGCCTAATTGAATATTAGCATAATTAAACTGACTGTGTATTGACAGACTGCATTTCACACTGGCTCCCATGCTGCGGCAGGGAAAGGGAGTTTGCTTCAGGTGCTATTGCATTTTCCCAATGGCCTGAATAAATGGAAACAGGAGGGGGAGCTGTGGGAACAGGAAAAAGAAGGGGAATTATTACTTTGCTTTTAATAAAGAGGAAGAGGAAAAATTTCCATTTGTTTTAACCCTACTTGTGCTCACCTGAAGGACATTATTTGATCTAACAGAACAGGGACTTAGAAGGCATAGGGTGGCCAAATACAAATATGCTAGGCAGTGAATGAGACACTAATGACACATGAACAATGGAGTATAAATAGCAGACAGGAATAAATACAGACTGGAAATCTGAAAGTTCCTAGCTCATTAGAGCTACAAATTCTGCCTCCTAATAAGAGGAAGTAAAATTTTAAGCACTGTTAAGGTAGAAATTGGCAGGTTACTATAAAGTTTGGTGACTGAATAGCAGGGAATTGGATTCAGAAATCCAAAGTTCTCCTAGATTTTTGTGGGTTTGAGGAAGGAATAGTAAATCTAGCTTGGTGTTGTAGACAGTTCTCTGGGAAACCTCAGTTTCCATAAGAAAGAGCAGATTCACAAGAATAACCTGAAAATAACCCAAGGTATTAATGCAGTACTTATGCAGGGGTGACTTCTGCTTTAAATCTGTGTTCTGGCAGGGGAGAAGGTGGGGACCTGTGCCTTGCCCATGTGCTGTAATTGTTCTGTCTGCTGGCCTCTGGGAAGCGAAGAGGGCAGCATTGCTGTAGCAAATGCCTGAAATGACCTTGTTGTGGATCCTCAAGGAGTTAGCTGCTTGTTTCTGCCACAGTTAGCTACCTGAGTGTGCTAGGAGAGCAGTCTGAGGACTTGCACAAGTATTAGCGGTCCCTACCGCCCAGCTTAGATGACTCCCTTGGATTTTCTCTGCATGTAATATCCCTACGTTTACAGCTTTAACTGTGATTTCCGAAGGTCTCCATGGAAACGGATTCAGCTACCTAAGCTACCACACCTGTCTTGAGTGTGATCATCATCAATGCCTATCCTTCCCTGGAGAAGGGAGTTACCAACCTCAGTGGGTGCTACCCAGAATATGTAGATAGTATTGAATTCTAGTCTTGAATTCATTTCCACATTTCATCAGAGCAGCAAAAACTTCAATACTACAAAGAAAATCTACTTCCATCATACAGCAAATAAAATAAGTAATTTCTCACCTGATGAGGGACAGAAAAGAAATATGAATTTCTTCTAAAATTACTAAGTTATTAATATCCTACTGTGCTAGCCTTAATATTAAACATTTCCCCCTATAGAACACATGGAAAAAGTGTGTGGTGCTCTTTACATCCACTTAACAGTATGAATGAGTAAAATGCAATAAATAGAACATGCACTATAGACTTATGAATTGTTGTATTTTTGTGAGATGCTTCTTTCCTTATAGTCCTTCATCAGATCTTCAGTCACAGTTATTTTACTGTCATTTAGTGAACATTTCCCCTTTTAATAACTGGTCACAAGTTTGTTAATCAAACTTAGTGAGGGCTATGGTGAAATGACACAGTAAATGTATTAAGCAACATATAACTGCACATACAGTTAAAACCATAGTTCTAATATTAAAAATAGTTCAGTAATCAATGTTGAGAATGTTCTTAAATGATGCTAGAGTTGTTACAATGATAAGAAATTATTTTAATGTCGAACTGAAATTCCTTTTTCTTTTTTATTTAGACTTGTCTTGCAATGTTGTCTTATATTTTATTCTATACAGTTTAGGCACAAAGAGTGTACCCATGAAAGATGAGATTTTACAGAATAATAGTGGAACAGTAATTGAAAACATTATTTCTACTGCATCATACAATTTGATCTGCTTTTGTTTAATTCACACCATAGCTAAATAATTTCCTCCTACTAATAAAAACATTACAAAATATTCTTATTCTAGTTGCCCTATGTCATTTGTCAGTAATTGTGTGGCTTACTGAAGTGAGATTTTCAGCTCAAAACCCTGTTGTCTCTAATAAATGGGACCATTTTATTCACTATTTGTGATTGGAATTAATAATTTTAATGCTTAAGTGGGAGCCTTAAAGCAGGCACAGAGTTAACCTGGGTTTTATTTAGAGACAAAAAGAGTAGTAAGTGAAAACTGAAACAAAACCTACCTCTACCACTTCCTCAACTAAGGCTGTAAGTCTATGTTTTTGACTTGACAAGGGGTTTTCAAAACCAGCCACCTCTTCCACACAAGCTCAAAACTGTCTTTTCTTCAGCGATCAGTGACTGTATTGACAAAGTCAAACTCATGCTGTCCTACACTTCTCTGTTTTGTCCTGGACTGTGATTGAATCCCAGAGCATGAAAAGCTACATAAAACCTGCACACACATAAGGTAAGTGCAACGAGATGGAAGACACAGGTACATGTGTAGTACTTCCACAGCAGTGGAATTTCAGGCTCCAGGCTGAAGTCATGCCCATAATTCAGTTTGTTGTAACTTTCCGGGCTCTTCTCAGCAGTTGTTATTCCCTGTGTGCCCTGATGACTGAGGCTGGTAATGATATTAATGAGACGAACCACAGATTTTCTTATCTATTTGAGTAACAGAGACACAGGCCCTTGCATGAAAATACTTGTAAAAATAAATGTTCACTCTTTTAGGTGGTTTTCCTACAGTATGATCTTAAGAAAAGCAATTTTTTATGTTTTAATTTTAAATCATAGGACAGAAGCAGTGGTGGTTTTGCCAGACAGCAGGGCTTCTCTGTTCACAGGAAGTTTATAAAAGGACTGGAACCTGCCTTCTCTCTGGGCTAAGTGGGATACTTAAGTGTTACTAAAACTCAGGTGGGAAGAGAGAGTGTGAGGTGGCTACCCCACTGCTTCTGCACCAGTTCTGTGAGAGGCTGGAGGATTGCGCTGGAGAGGCCCTCATGCCATTACACCTTTGTGTAGTTTAAACAGAATTTTCTACAATAGGCTTGGGAGTGTTTCCTCTTCAAGAAAATGAAGTATTTGGGAATTATGCAGGGTAAATGTTGACAGATGGATCATGCTGTTTTAATGTCTTCATCTAATGATGAAAGAATTCTGTTAGAAGAAAACCATCAAGGATTAGAAGATCCTGAATTACTAAAATGCTAACTGCTGTTTCTAAGGACAAATATAAGTATGTAAATAAAAAATAACTAAAAACAAAAATCTCCCAGAACAGCGGAGATATCCTGGATTAAAGAACTACTGTGAACTTTTGTTGCAGCCCATTTTTCTAATTTAATGCCTAGACCATAAGAATTTATTTTGATGTGGGCCATACTTAATCCTAATGCTAAACTCTGGCTATAAGAGGTAATTGCACAATTAATCAGCTTGTATCTACTATAATTTTTTAATTAACAGTGACAGGACCCATCTGAAGATGAGACAAACCCCTTGTGAAGAAAACAGGTGTAATGAAAGTCTTCAAAAGAGTTAAATGTCTTTGTTTAGTAGTACTTTAGAAAATGCCTAGTTGCAAAATGCCAGCACTGTTCCTTGATACTGAATGCTCTGATAATGAATCAGATTCCATGGAACTGATTTCTGACTGTAATTCTTTAAGAATTGTTTATCAAGTTTCTTGTCACATGAGCTTCCTTGTGACCAAAGTTTCCATGAGATAAAGTTATAAATGAACCCATCCAGCAAGAATAAAAGATTGTTCAAGACTCTAATAGGCCACAAATTGGATTGCTGAACAATCCTCTAATCTGTTGTCTCTGTTCTTCTTTCTCTATAACTAAGACTAGGGAAAAAAAAGCTATGAGCTGCTGTCAGCCGTAATTATGCCCAACTCAGATAAAGTGTCCTGACCTGTGAGAGGTAGGTCAAATGTCAGAGAAGGCTTATGGGAAACACTAGAAGGTTGAAAGATTCTAAATAAGCTTTGCAAGTATTTACCTCTTTTGTAGAAAATAGCTGTGAATTTCTAAATCAGAAAAATTATAGAAAATGTCATGACATGTCTACAGTGACCCTGTTCTATACTAATCTCTTGTCAGGCATATTGATGAGTTAAGTGGCTTAATAATTATTTTGCCATCAGAGATGTCACACATTGGTGCTTCTTCAGCAGACACCTTTTTTATATATTTTATGTGTGGATTAGAACAGCTTAAGTCACAATGTTTGATGTTGTCCATGTGTATGCATTCATGATACAACTTGAACCAACATGTTTTAATTTGCATGAATTTGCTAATCATTCAGGTCTACTAAGTAATCTACAACAAATTAATAGAATTTAATTAACAAATTAATAGACTCCCAAATTAAAAAAAAATTAGCATGATTTTAAAGTACAAAAATATAGTACTTAGAGCTACCTTTATGCTATGTTTATAGATTGTGATGGTGTGGTGGTAGCTATAATACTCATTTTTTGTTAGCTAGAGTAATCTGTAATTTATCTTTTGTTAATATATTAAAGTTCAAGTCTCGCACTGGAGAAGTGACTTGAACTAGCCACTTGCTTATGAAAGGAGATGATTTGATAAAATTGTTACTACCAACTGAGAACTGAAGCATCAAATTCATAGTTTGGTAAATATACCTTAGACTTTTTTGTTTGTGCTGGACTAGTCACTCTTGCGCATGATACAACCATTTTTCACTATAGCTCCCCCCCTGCATTTAGTACATAAACACAGCTGAAGCAGTGTGCCTAGCTTGAAGTGAAGCAGGTTAAATGTGGAGAATAGGGAGCATGATCAGCACTTACAAATGCTCCAGACTGAAGTAATTATCTTTTATGTATCATTAAATAGGATGTAAAGTCAGGGATACGTGTCAAGGAGTGAGAACCAGGATATTCAGTCCAATCTGTAGTACCCTTTATCTTGTACATTAATATTATTACTCTGCTTATTTATAAAGCATTAAATGCATATTGAATGTCTTTAAAGGTGAATGGGTTGCTGGCTTGCAAGCACAGAAGAATCTTGTTGACTTACAGAATGAATTACTACTCTCCTAGTTGTTATACTGCTTCTGTAGCCAATACAAAATATCCTTTCCTTGGGCATTTTAATAGAGAGGACACTGGCTGAGTTATTCCACTCCCCTTCCTCTGCTCCCCTTTCTCTGCTCCTCTCTTCTGTACTGAAAGGTTGCCCCCAAGATGTGCTTCCAGTCAGACAGAAGAGGCTGTTATCTCCCACCTGGAATCATTAAAGGATATTGAGTTGTTACTTGATCAATTCAACTTAGTCTGACTCCACTGAAGTTTTAAGAAAAACATGATATATTGAGATTCTGAGGAGAGCAAAATATGTTGTAAATAAACAGTGGTTGAATACTTCCCCCAGAATATTAAAATATAAACCAGTTACCTGTTGAGAAATGTCGTGCTAGTTTTAATTTTGCTGCTGCTTCAAATCCATTTTAAGTGACCTTGCTGTTCTTCCTGTAATGAATAATGAATGGAATCACTTTCATTCTTTTAAAAAAGCATGTAAAAAAGAATCTTCAGTTTTAAATGAACAAAATCTATATAGACATTTGTTTATGCAAATAGTAATGCGTCCCACAGTATTTTTCTCCTAGCACGAACCTCTAGGACACCTCTGTATCAGGTCCTTATTGTTATCTCTTAAATGGCCTTTTATCTTTAATGTTTTAGGTGATATGTTTTAGATTAAAACAGCATATTAATGCTTAAAATGCAAAAGTCAGGTTTATGTAGAATTTTTTTTGACTTTTATACTCTGTAAAGATGTTCTTTGGAAACAAATAATTTGCATGTCATGGTTAGAGATCTGTTCAGAAGAGAAAAACATGATAATGCGTTTCAGTAGAGTTAGAGGGATTGTTGTATTGCAGTTTTCCTGTATTGTTAAGATTATACCAGTTCTAGGGGATGAATAGGCCAGCTTTGGCTCCATCTCAGTTATATGGGACATTTCCAGATATGAGAGGTTTTGTAAGAAATATTGCTCAGGTCAGCGAGACAGCTTTCCCAAGTGATTTAATGGGATTTGAACAATGCTGGTTTTAAAAATAAACAACTGGTTTCAATATAGAAATATTGTTTTGATAGCTCTCCACCCCTGAACAGTCTTGAATATTAACATTAGTCCAAGTGGTTGATTGTTTGCTGAGTTCATTCCAATATTTTCCTTCTATAGCTAGTACAGTCACAGAAAGAAGCTTGTGATCAATAAACAGAAGCTTTCACTTTAGACATCAAACCTTTATTCATACATATCCAGATTTTCAGCCTTCTAGTACTTATGGTCACAGTTCTTTTTCTCTTCAATGCATGGTAGAAATAGATTGAAGTCACTTCACCAGACCTTGACACCCCATAAAACTAGTAAGCAGATAATACTGTATATCACAAGAAGGTGTAATGTTTGATATCTTTTTAGTGATTCTCTAAGTACCATATGGGCAGCAAGAATGGCAGAGCCTGTCTCCTGTTGCTGTGTGGAATCAGTAATTCTCTAATCTTTGTCCTTGGTCAAGGCACCTGTGTATAAACGGTGACTACCTATGAGAAATAACTCATTTAATAGGAGATGGCTTGCCATATTAGAGTGGATAATAGCTAAAGTAATTTTTGCATCCTGGCAACTGGCAAACATTTCTGTAGAAGTTTTCAGCTACAAAATGATAAAATAAACTCCTGACCTTGGAGATGTCTGGAGAGCTGGCCTTTCAATTTTCCAGACTGGGCTCGTCACACTCAAAGTGACCAGTTGTGGAAAGAAATTCATACAGTTTTAAGACTGTTGCTTCTGATATATAAGGGAAACAAGTACACTTGCATAATTGAAATTTGATTACAAAAACTGTGGCTTTTTAATAGAGAGCTTCAATTTGTTCTTTTCCTTGCTTAACACACAGAAGTCAGAGTATAAGAAACTGTAAATTTCTGTTTTGTCTTCTGCATCTACACCAGCAGTTAAGTAGATTCTCTGAATATCTGTATTATATTGATTTTAAATAATGATATGAAAATATTTAACTCCTGGTTTGCATGTGCCCTTACTATTATTTATGTGGTATGACTCAGTAAACATAGAATTTCCTTGAAAGAGTCTGTACAGAGATGTCATCTCTTCTGCCACTGTCTGTATCTCAGTGCTTGCTTGTCACTCTAGAAAAGATAAACTGAACGTCCTTGAAATTAAAGTTTGATGTTATATGAAGTACACTTATATAAAATGAAACAACTACTTTGTCATTGTATAATTATGAAATAGTAAAATAAACTCAGCAAAACTCATTGACAAGGAAAAAAGTAATTGAGCTCTCTTTTAAATAGCTATCTTGCAAAGAGATCAATGATGGTAAATTTGTGAAACATTTAAATGATCAGTATAACAAGTTTTGATTATAAAGTGTAAATATTGATTTTTGAAATATTTTTCGTGCTGGTTTGAATCCAAACCCACTTAAAATAGAGAAACTTGAGATTAAAATCTTATGGTAGTGTCAGTTATTGTTTTCAGTATAAAACTTTTTTATTATATAGAACACTCCCCAAACCCAGAAGACATTGCAGAATGTGTAGAGGTTTAAATACATGCAATGGATTTTAGGAGTTATTTGAAAAAAAAAAAAAAAAAAAATTATTATTTCTTAGTAATTTGTGAAGTCACTTTTAGTCTTGACTGCTGTTATTTCTGATCTGTCACTTTTCTTGGTGACAAGCAAAAATTCTAATGACCTGAAAGCTCTCCAGAGGCACAACACAAGCCTGTTACTGATACGTAATAGCTTTCATTAGCTACTAAATTAGGGCCCAGACCTTTTTGTGGAAGTCTAACCTTTCTTGTCTTACTTAATGGATAGTACCATTTCCGAATTAAAAGAAATATTCCAAAGTATAAATGAAAAATGAATGCAAATCTATCTGTCTATCTATCTCTCTATCTATCTATCTAATCTATCTATCTATCTATCTATCTATCTATCTATCTATCTATCTATCTATCTATCTATCTATCTATCTATCCAAAATACTATGTAGTAAATACCTTAAATAATATATGATTGTGTAAAAGATGTCCCAACTGATCATGTAACCCATTTAAAATTCTCTGTGTGGTTAAGAGATTTGACAGGATCAGAAATGTATTAGGCAGGAGCAAAATATGTAGTCACGGTCTAGCTAATCAGTGATAGCATTCGGTTTCAGTCTAAGCTCTGAAAAACCCAGGTGAGATGACAATTTAGCAGTAACATTGAATTTAAAAAGAAAGAAATTGTATAGTGAGAATTCCTTCAAACCATTATGCCAAAAATTGCTTCTCACTTTTTAGAGGACTTGCTCCTGGGATGATCTTATGATTGGAATTCTTGTTCCATGTCTACAGCTTTTCTTCATCCTATTCTCCCTCTGCATGGTAAACATCTTCCACAAGTGCACAAACTGAATAACACCTTAGCTGATAAGTATCTGTTGGCTATCAGAATGGTTAGAGATGGACTGCTCAGAGCACACAGTATTAGCTGGCACCAGTAAGGGCAGTTCCATGCACTTAAAGTGTAGAACATGTCCTTTTGCCAACCACATGATGGCCAGGCTAAGTTAAAGAGCAGAGGAGGCAAAAAAACCCCTCAAACCCTCCCCTCCTCCTCCAAGGAACCAGAATAAAATTTCTCTGATTGGTTCCCACCCACCTTTCAAAATGCATCCCAGAGCATTCCATAGTTTGTCACAGGGTCATTACTTGTGTGACAATATAATCTCTTTGTTTTTAGAATCTATCATCCCCTGGCTGAAGGGTTTGACTCTGAGGATGAGTACTGATAAGGATGTGGAAGCTGCTGGGAAATTCCATGCAGAATGAAAGGATCTGTTTTAAGCCTGAAGCAGCTGCACAGTCTCACTTATACCTGCCTGCCAAAACAAGGATTTGGTGAGGCACCTCACCACAAAGACTTCCTTACTCTCATATTCTCACCTAGATAATAGGTGATAATTCTGATGGAAGACGTACATTCTCTTATACTCTATACCAAAAAGAGAACAGAGAATGGCCTGACTTTAGTATACTCTATTCTGTAGATTTCATTATTAGACAGAAAGAATTGATTAAATAAAGAGAAATAGTATATCTTAATGAAAAAAGCACAATAACCCCCCCCAAAATAACCCTGCCCAATTTTGCTGTCTCACTTCCTGGCCACCTTTGATTTATTTTTCTATTATTAAGAAAAAAGGCAGATCAGAACTCAGATGATAAGCATAGGTGATGCTATTGAATATTTTCTGCATTGTAGTGGCTGTAGCTCTGATTTTTGTACTTAAGATTATATTACTGGGCTGCACAAAAGTCCCCTTATTTTAGATCTTTGTGCTTTTAAGCTTTCTGTTTAGATTTGCTGTTTGGTTTCATCCAGAAAGATGAAACCAAAGGAAGGGGAAGGGAGGGAATTGATTCCTTTTCAGGCTTTAAGAAATACTAAAAAGCATTTTTAATGAGTGATTTTTTTTTTTCCAAAATTTTATATTTTGATGTAATACTAAAATTGCTGATCATTGTAATCTTATATTGGAATGGGAAAAAGTCCACCGTGTGATATGCTTTTATGTTCCACCACTGAGGTTTTGTGATTTGACATATGCATACACATAAATCAAAAGTTTTATTCTCTATATTATTTTGATTACAGTACTGTGTAATTTGTGTGCTTTAATTAAATCAGCTACAGCTGAATTATCTCGTCTCCTGAATTATTTTGATATGGCACAAATCAGGTAAAATTTCTAACTATTTATTTCAAGAAAATACAAAGAATAGTGAAGGGATCTCCTCTTATGGGTAGTATTCTTTTACAAAAGTTGGCAATTCTTAAAGGGGCAGGATCTAAGGCTTTCCTTTTTTTTAGGATATTCTAATATCTCTTTAAATTTAAAAATCTTAATGAATAAAACTTCACAGCTTGAGCCTAAAAATGAAGGTAAAAAAATATCCATTACAGTGAGAGGAGCAAACTACCATTTCTCAGCGAGAGAGACAGAGAGAAAGAGAGAGACTAATTATTTTGGGTTTCATGGAACTATTATGGTTAATTATATTAATTAAGGTTGTAACTAGAAATTCCTGAGAATCAGACCCTTGTATATTAGTTTGTGTAAGCACAGAGTGCATAGTAGGGCCTACAATTAAGCAGGACAGATTTTTGGTGAAAGAAATTATTAGAAGCCACATGTAGGGCTGACCATTCCGAGAGAAGTGAATATTTGGTGGGTTTTTTTTTGNTTTTTTTTTTGTTATTTGGGGGTTTTTTTTTTTGTTTTTTTTTTTTTTTTTTTTTTTTCCCTCAGAACGCTATGAGTTAAAATTGTGGCATGAAGTCTGAGGTATACTACTCTATAAAATCCAGATCAAGGTATCCAGATTAAGATGACATGATAACAAGATTCTACTTCTTTTTACCATATGCTGTCAGCTATACCAGAGATTGTTTTCTCTGATTAGCTGCTACAGGTTTTTAAACCTGTAATTTCCTAGTCCCAGTAAGTCTGAGAAAATACTTTTCAGCAAGTTATTTGTTTATAAGAAATTTATGTTGAGATTGACCAAAAATATACTTTCAGGCCTAATTTAGCATACAGTGTATTTTAGCCTTCCTGAAATGAAACACACACACACACACATAT